>WYDF02258907.1:0-19514 GCA_009867245.2 Adranes taylori
GCTATCATCAATGACTTACGGGCGAATCTTGAAATTATTCGGCCACATCTCTCGTCATGACAACATGGAAAGACTTGTTGTCCAGGGAACGCGCTGCACCACAGAAACATCCTCCATAGAGTCACCACACGTCGGCCACGACGTTGGACGAAGAAGAAGAGACGATTTTCTAAACCTTTTCTGTTGTTCGTGTTCTAAAATTATATAAATTGATTGAAAATTCGATATATAATGAGAATTTTTTGATGACCAGGTTTAATGAACTTGAACCAAATTGACTATATATCCGTCCAAAATGGATAAATTTATGTACTTTTATGAGAAACATAAACATTGGCTGAGACTCTTCTTGTTACATGTATAAAGCTTGAACATTTCAAAGAGCATTTTTATCATCCTATCTGACGGTTTGTTAGTATTAAAGTTTTTGACCACTATATTTTCAACTTAGATGACGTCTGTTAAACAAACTGAATATTTAATTGAATCTGGCATTTTAAAGAGTTGGTGCAACTCTTTAAAATGCCCTTTACCATTCCACTTCGATGCGTTCTCTTTGATTGTAGACGTCGGAAAATTTTTGGCAAGATTTTTTTCTGCGCTGAAAGATTAGAAATGTCTCCACCAAATAATAAAACGATAGCAATAAAAACCAATCAGGAAAGAGAGAACTTAATTATAGAAGCATTATATTTGAAGCCTTCAGCAAGACCGCTAGAAGGAGACTTTGAGATAAAATTTTAAAACTGGGAAAGACGATAGCAGTCGGAGACCTTAGTGCCAAACATCCGATTCATCAGGCAAAATTAACGAAGTCACCAGTACGAAAGACAAAATGTAAAGTAAAAATTCTTGGTGCAAGAGATTCGATAATGTTATCAAAAAGGTTAAGGAAGCTTAAGAATCAAAAAAATTTGAGCCCATTCCAGTGCTCGGGAAGTACTTTTGTCTCAGTTTTACATTGATTTTGTAGCATTTTTAAGACAGTTTTAGTGTTATTTTATCATAAATGAGTTCAAATTCTGGTGTTCTTTTTATCCTGTTTCGAGTTTGAACACGTTTTGTTTGAACACGTTGAGTTTGAACACGTTTTCAAAATATTTTCTGATGACTTCAGATTGTTTCTGGCCCATGTTTTGTCCTCATTTATACTAAAAAAAATATGTGCTATAAATTGGCATTTTGTTTCATTAGCAGGACAATTAGAAGGGTAGAATAAAACAGATCAAGTTTTGTACCAAATGGCACGTGAGTGTAAGAGCGGGTTACTATGATACCCAAATCAAATATCCCCATCTTACAAATGTCACGTGGGAGAGCTCAAGCAACACCCGAAATTCAAATGTGACATATATGGTTGCGGCACCGGGTTGCAGCTTGTAGAATTCAATATTGTACATCAAAAGCTCTACTGCGTAAAGCGTACTGCATAAAGCAAAGATTGATGTATTTAGTTTTGATGTTATAATTCGTCATTCATTTCAGTTAATTTAATAGTTATTGAGGTCAATCACTGAATAGCATAGAAACGCACAAATGTAGATGTGCAATAACAGTGCAGCTCGAACATATTGGCCTTTATTATCCCGTCTAGTAAGGTTTTTGTTTAACAAGATTAAAACTGTCAACATCACATTTCTGTGACAATATGTCCCTACAAGATCGGAAGTGTTAAAGTTTGCAAGTTCAAATGAATTTATAAAATTTACATATACCAGGGATATCATTGTTACTTTTAGATTATTTATGATATATTTAGATTCTTGCCTTTCTAATTGTTTTACATATATGCATGACATACTAATCAAATATTAGAGTATAATTACTTAAACAGGGTAATGTATGGAGAATACAGATTCATTTACTGTTTATATATTTCTTCATTAGTTTGAAATATTATTTAACAAATCAATGCTTATTTAAATTTCTAAATTTTAGGAAATGGCGGACCAAGCAGGGCTTGATGTCAAAAGTGGTGCAGAAAAGTGTGAATTATATAATAATTCACGATTGTTTTATTATTTTATTATATAATCAAAAAATCGTGGACGTGATCGCCACCCCATCTTTCATATACTGGAAGTCCTACGTTTTGTTATATCTTGCATAAAACAAAAGTTGAACGTCTGACTCTCACATTTTAAGTCGTTTATTAAATTCAATTAGCACAATAGTCTTTAGTGTAAATTAAAAGACATTAGTCGAATCCATGAATCCCTCGGTCCCTATATTTGCCAACCGCGCGGACAGCTTCGCGTCCGCTTTACAGCAGCCTACTGGCACTCTTGACTCACATTTTCCCCGCGAACAGCTGCGCTGTCCAGTTTGGCATCGCCTACTACCCCTCTTCACCCTCTTTTCGGATAATTTCTAAAAGTGCAGCCTGGTGGGCTATGCACGCCAGTTTTTCAGACGACTTGGTCGTATGAATTTGTTCTCTTTGGCGCGATCTGCTGCCGTTCTTGATTTCATTTTTCCCCACTACCGCTTTAGAGTCACTTTTTCTTTGTGTCCATTTTGTGTAAAATTGAGGTCCCTGGGTCTTACACTTTTTCCCCAAGCTTTATATTTTCAACTTTCATAGGAACCGAGATATTTAATGTAGTACAATAGCCAGTCTCAAGTAAATCGATCGCAAACTTTACAAAACAAAAATCACCCTGTATATATGTTAGTTTATAATTATAGAAAAAAATGTTTCAAATAAAATTGAGCGAGCTTTTGGTGGCCTATAGAATAAAGTTAATTCAAGTGTGCTATCTTCTATAGTTCCTGAAATATATGAAAAAGTTTAGGAACGTCGCGCTCTATACCAGTTGCGGGGATGCCATTACGTTCATTCGACGCATAATACAATATACTATATGCGATTTCAGTCTTCTAATTTCAGTCTTCGAAATTCAGTCTTCTAATTTTAAAACTGAACTTCTCACTAAAATAATCATTTCAAAAACTGATTATTTTCCTAAAATATTAATGTGTACCCTGATAACAACAGTTATTCAATTGCGAAATAATTTTATATGTCTCATAAAACGTAAAATTATTTTTAGTGTCACTTTGCTTTTTTGAGCTATTACGTATGGCTTACATGTATATAATATGATTGTTTAATGTCGATTCCCATGGCGATAAGTTGCAAAATTTTAAGATATTAAGGGTCATATCTTCGAAATAAGAGCTAGACCAATCATATGTGGTATCACTGTAAAGCAAATCAGAAGGGCTACTAAAATGTAAGAAAATATATAGTATATTACTAAAAAGTTTTTGAAAAAAAAATTATTGCTCAAAATTGGTTATATATATTCAATTGATCACACTGGCAAAATTGAAGCTCTCTGGTATTACAAAAGTGCTCCGAGCGTCATTTCTCCAGCTTTTATAGGAACTGAAATATTTAGGAAAAATTGTTCCTTATGATCCCCCTTTCGTATTAACGCATTGCAGTAATTTCAATACAAGAGACGTACTAAGGTGAAGTAGAAAAAATGTCCAAACAGAATACTGTATCTTTCATATACTTATAGGTATTACATACCTATATGGTATATGAAAGATTAAAATTGAGGCAAGGTGGACACGTGTTTCTAGCATAGCATTATAGCTGTTATCAACACCTCTTCTTATTCCATATATATGCGTAAGGTCTCATTGCATCGAACTACGAATCCGACACTCAACCATTACGCGATGAATTACAACCAATTCTTAAAACTTTTAATTTAAACGTTGATTGTATTTAAGTTTGCGCACGTGTCCACCTTGCCTCAATTTTTGCAACTAATTCTTATAATACCCTTTTCATTACAATTTTCGAAATTAGCACCTACTTACTTAAAAATTCGTCTTACTGCGAAAAAAGTAAATTCTATTTACATTTCTTCATATATCGTGTCAGTACGTACTCTAATATTGGAGATTAGCCACATATGTTAACGTGCTGAACTTTGATTGTTATAGTCCCCTTTTCTGTTAATATCACTGTAGAAGCAACTTTCGCCATTTGGTCCGATGCTTCTCAGGAAAAAAACCCATTGCAAGTGTTATACGGGGTGAACTTTGATTGTTAAAGTCCCTTGCTTCATTGGTATACATTGATGTTTCATCTCAATTTGTAAAGGTGTTAATTCGTCCAAATGCATGACATATGGCTAATACAATACATTATACCATATCTTTATATAGCGAATAATTCAAAATATAACATCTTAATTTATGCGAACTTATATACAATCACCGTTTAAATTAAAGGTTTTAAGAACTGGTTGTCGGGGTATTTATAGCGTAATGGTTGAGTATCGATTGGATTCGTAGTTTGATGCAATGAGACCTTACGCCTATATTTGGAATAAGAAAAGGTGTTGATAGCAGTTATAACCCTATGCTAGAAACACGTGTCCACCTTGCCTCAATTTTTACAACTAATTCTTAAAATACTCTTTTCATTACAATTTTCGAAATTAGCACCTACTTACTTATATTATAGATCGTTGCTTCTTGATTCATTCATACTAACAGGGGATATCTGCAGGATGAGAATCACGGTTCCTATACTCCAAGATATCTCTAAATAATACTTGACTTCATTTCTTGATGGAGTATTTGGGGGATAGGGAGGAGAAGTTCTTCTGCTCCAAGACATGTCCAGAGATTGTATAACTTAAGTTAACAGAAAAACTCACTACATAGGTAATTTAATGTCCAAGTAAGGACAATAGAAAAGACTCAGAGAAGTTTTTATAGAAGTATATTTCTTAGTAAATGTCCCTACATTAAGCCCCCATCCCCCATAATAAAGTAACCCTCTGACGCCTTCAATAAAGAAATCCCCTTGTATTATATAGTTGAAACATTTTACTAGTTTGAAATATTTGATATCGCAACTACATAAGTGATAAACTATGTGTAATAAAGTTCTTTATAATTCATATATTTAATCTAAAGGCGTTAATAAGAAAATAGGTAACAAAATAGTATAATACATTTTATGCGTACAAAAGTGCATCCGTAAAGCATTGTAAATTCGTAGCACGTGACAACACAAAAGTATTATTGATAAAGAATTCAAACAATTCAAACAATCAAGTAATGGGTCTAGTTGAAAACAGTAATGTACTTGTACTAACTGAATCTACGCCAAAGGATTTCGACTCAGTAACTGAACAGTGTACTATAACGTATTTTTCTATAAGTATTGTATATTTAATTATGCTAATTACTTTTGCACTTTCCTTTACTCTTTCGGAAAAATGACGTTTTTTATTAATCATGAGAATCAAGTGAATGCATATATGTTTAAAGGTCGATTAATTTAAAAACGCCAAGTCATATCATTGATAATACTACATGCAGAAATTAGTTATTTGTATTACAATAACTGTACCATAGAATTTCATATGTATAAACTGATTTTTATAATGAAGGTGAGATTTGTAATTTATATTTCAAGGAATGTGTTTCTGTTGTCTAGCTCTCGCTTTCCTAAAAGGGTTACTTCACCATTATCAGTATTTAGTATTATTTGGTATGGTTACTTCACCTAAAAAGGTTACTTTACCATTTAGTATCATTTGGTATGGTAAAACAAACTTTAACTGCTGTCATTGAACCAGCAAGCTGAATTTACGCATTTACTACACTGGATGCTTGTACAGTTATCATTAATTAAAAAATACGTAAAATCAGAGTCACCAAAGGGCTTTGATGGCGACATAGTCTTTAAGATGTAGACATTTAATAAATTAAGGCAACTGGTGATTCATAATACGATCAGTTATGCAAGAACATTACTTGCAACGGTTTTGAATGAAAAGTTTCCACTTTATAACTCATCACGTAAGAATTGAATCTACAGGTTATGCAAACACATAAATTAAAGTTTAAAGTTAGATTAAGTATCAGCAGCCGAAATGCTGAAAATGCAATAATTGTGTCTGTTAGTGAGTTCAGTTATGTGTACACGTACCTACTAAACTATAGAAGTGTAATATACAGGAGTAAAGTTGTAAATTAAATACAACACCCATACGCAAAACAATGTTCAATGTTTCCACACCATAAATATGTTCCCGAATTCTCTATCAGCAATAAACGCAAAACTTAGAGAGAGCTTCGTCGCTGATAGTCTCGGTCGGGTGCGGTGTCGGTCCGACCCAAAGGCAAAAGCGATATTCTCACACTCATGCTCTTTACTACGATTATTCCATATCTACCAAATGTACACCATTCGATTCAATATACATTTACAGATAATATACGAGTTTTAATCAAAAATTTTTATTGTCGCACTCAAATGTGACAAAAAATAAATATTACTCGGATCAAAGCGTCATAATTTAGGTTCTTCCAAAACAATGTATTACAGATAAATATTGTTGTTATTCTATTAGATAAATATTATATTAAAATAGAGGGATGTCATTTTAATTTTGCTTATAACAAATAGAGGGCGCAAGCAACAAAACATATGGTTCCCAAATTAAGACAAGTATTGCAAATTTCGTTGAAATACAGCACGTGGTTTAGTCATAGTGAATTTTCAAAATAGTAAAGCGTTCAGGAACATGGAATTGAATCGAGAGCATTTCCGAGCGATAATTTTTTACAACATTCGAAGAAGTTTATCGCAATAACAATGTCTTGCTGCTTTTGGTAATGAAACAACACATCAATCGACAATTTCTCGCGTATACTGAATTCAAACGTGGACGCACAAATCTCAACGATGATCTTAGCCCAGGTCTACCAAAATCAGCGGTCACTCAGGAAAACATTAATGCTGCCCAAGAGATGATTAATGGAGATCGTCATTTAACTTCCTGGAAGATCGAGAATTGCTTGGGCATTTCTAAGACCTCTATCCAAAAGATTTTACGTAATGAATTGGGCGTGAAAAAATTAGTTTCTTGTTGGATCCCGCATCTGTTGACCGAGTAATAAATGGCGGCTCTTGTTAGTTGGTTCCGAAGAACTCCGAAACGTGTCAACAGGGGCGGCTCCAAAAATGTATACAGTACCGTCAGTGATGTCGAGTTTTGGATTTATTCTTATGAACCCGAGAATAAATGTCAGTCTACTGGTTGGATGTTTCAAGATCAGGAGAACCAAACCAAAGTCATCCGTTGCCGTAGTGTGTCGACAAAGGTGGTCACTACTTTTGTATCAAAATACGGACATGTGACACTACACTCCTTTACAAAATCGAAGGAGGCTAACTGCTGATTGGTATACAACCATTTGTTGGCTAGAAATTATTTGTGAGGTACGAAAAACCAACCCACAGCGTCGGATCATCCTTCGCCATGACAATGCACGTGCTAACACTGCTCGAGAAACGTTTGAGTTTTTGGAGCGACAACACATCGAATTGCTTGATCATTCTCCGTACAGCCCTGACTTAAGTCCCAACGATATTTTTACATTTCGTGTCATCAAGAATGCACTGCATGGTCAACGATTTCAATCACTTGAAGATGCAGTCAATGCTTTTCAAATGACCATTTCGAGCATACCCATTGAAGAGTGGAGCAAATACAAAAGTGCATCGACAATGGTGGAAAATACTTTGTAAAACAATAAAGGACTTTAAGCTGTTGCTTTTTCTTAAAGCTGTATGCAAAGTTTTGCCAAAACAGATTTACTTTTTTTATTCATTTAATCCACTATTTTGGAATGCAACTATTATGGTAGCTCTCGATTTCAATTCACTTGATTACGGTGCTCGTTTTGTTTCATATAATGAAACGACAGAACTTTCAGAATGAAATGAGGAATATGTTTTGACAGGACATTAATTTTTTTACAGTCTCCAAAATTGCTCAGCGATAAATTATTCGCATCCAAATATTGTATGGTGTATAAAATAATGTAGAAAATTTATGACGAATGAGATCTTTGTAAACCTAATTGTTGAGTAAGAATTTTGTTCATATCTATATCAATATTTGTTGTTGCAAGTAGAATTATATTTTGAAGTGAATCTTTAATGGGAATTCTATATTTTCATTCTGCTTACTTCAAATCAGAGAATACACGCTAGCAGATGTGACTTGCTATCATGACATTGATGGAGAGATGGAAATGATGGAACTTAGTTTTCTTGATGGAACTTAGAACTTAGAATGATGAGGAACATTCTCAAATATGTTATCGGCATATTGTATATAGCCTCCAATCGAGTCAATAAGTGGAATAAAACAATATGTAAACAATCATTAGCTTATTAACATACTAGAAAGTCATTAAATAAATAAATAAAAAAATTATAATTAACTAATATAATTTAAACGAAGAAAAGTTAACCCCAGACAGTTTTTTTGCAAGAACATCTATCGACGCAGCAAACGTCGAAACCCTATACGTAGTGCGAGATAGAAACAACTGACGCCAGCCAAGCAGCGTTGAACTCCTGTGGGGCCTGTTTTCTTTGCTGTTTTGCTCAAGAACGAAAGATATTAGTGTCAGAGGAGATTAACCGTAATTTATTATTTTCTTGGACTGAACGAGAAGCAAAAAATTGTACATGCATACGTAGAAAAATGCTTGTTTTGTTTTCATAATGTTTCATTTTATGGCCTCTAGGCGCCAGCCGACAACTCTTAATGGGCTCAATGCACTTTGCATTTTGTTACCGTCATCTAGTCAAGACACCTTAATACTTTCCTGGCGCGAATGACGATTTTAATAACTTAACAGTTATTAAACGAATTTTGCTATTTTACTTGAAAGAAGCGTTGCGGACCATGTAAAAATTGCCAGCACTATTCCTGGATTGGTTGGTTCGGTATTGGAAGGGAGACGCCGATCGCAAGTTTGCTTGCACGTTAAGTCTGATTGGAGAACATATTATAATATAATTTGCATTTTGTTACCGTCATCTAGTCGAGACACCTTAATAGTTTCCTGGCGCGAATGACGATTTTAATAACTTAACAGTTATTAAACGAATTTTGCTATTTTACTTGAAAGAAGCGTTGCGGTCCATGTAAAAATTGCCACCACTATTCCTGGATTGGTTGGTTCAGCATTGGAAGGGAGACGCCGATCGCAAGTTTGCTTGAACGTTAAGTCTGACTGGAGAACGTTTTATAATATAGTAGATTTTCTCCGGGGGTGCAATGCAATATTGTTCCCGAGATTCGGATTAAAGAACGTATCTTATTTCTTACTTCTAATTTCTTTAGGCCACACCCAAATGCGGCTGACAACCACGCTAAGTGTAGCCGTCGAAAGCGATCACCACTAGTTGCTTTTTTCATATAAAAGAGCCACCCAAGCCAGCGTTAATTAAAAGCATTTTTGGATCTTGTTCTGATAACTTTAGAGTGAGCATATCGCATATCGTTAACAGCGATAATTCTCCATTAAGTGATCAAATTATTCGTTGTAGAGTGAGCATTTCGCACACATGAATCTGTTTGGCATTTTGAAGGAAAGTGTCATCAATGAATTACAATTGAATTTTTATTTTAAAATTAAATTAAATCAAATAAAATCAGTAGGAGGATTTTATGACAATGAATCAGATATATACTTTTGATCTTCTTATCATTCATTTTTCATATCTTTCTCTGGTATTCACAAATTTTCTAATACCTATTGGGGTGCAGACACCTATATGCTTTTATTATTTTACAGGTCCTATATTATAACGTTATTGAATTATGGCTGTCCTTTATTTTTGGGCACCTCCAAGTATCGAAATGTCTGCGGTACGTGGAATTTTAGCTGAAGTGTATTTTATAAAGCTGCTCGACGAACGTTTTATAAAATCGAACGAATAAATTCTCAGATACCCATCGCTGGTTAACATGAACGTATGTCTGTCTATATATCTTGTCTGTCTATGAATCTATACAGGAGAACCTTATTAATTTAATGGATTCATTTATTCTTGCCTAGTTTTAGAACTTCAGACATTGAAGTCCTTAGCGTGTAATCATTTCTATCATTACAATATTATTCAGGTTCATTGTCTCAGTTGTCGATAAAAGTAGAACTGGTCACGTATGTTAACCGATTCATTTGGCACGTATTGGAATGTCTCCGTCTGAGAATTGTGTGTGCGGGGAGTATGGTTCTTTGAATCACATTTTCTTCAAGTGTAGTCGAAATCGTAGCGATTTGGGACATGACGCCACCGGTTTAACGCAGCCGATATGTCGCAGCCGTTTTGACGCCAGGACGGATTGACGCGACACCACGTTTAAGCAAAAAATTAAATACTTAATATATTAGATACGGTGTATTATTATAATATAGATATAACAAACGTACAATATAATATAGAATTAGAAAAGCATTAAATAATTATGAGATATTGCTCTTAGTTAGTCAACAACAGTACGGTTTCTATAGTCCTTAACAAGTTTATTAATTCATCTATCACAATCACGATACTTCTTTAATTTTAAAGGTCGCCGATTCCCTGCCTGCATCTGTTCATAATATAAGTCTCTACCTGCTTGAATTCATTTCTGAGCATCTATAAATCTCCAAATTGTTGGATGATCTATGGACATATCGTTTTGCAGCCATATATGACCCGCTTATGCGTGGCTATTTGTTCTACCGGTATCATCTAAAACACGCTAATGGACAGACCAGAGCGAAGGGTTGAATAAAGGCTGTCGTCTTCTTCTATTCCCTCGGCGTTGTGGGCGGCCCAAGTAATTGTCCTCAAACCATTCCAATACTGGCTGTAACTCTTGGCATAATTCATTGGACAGCTGATCAACTACATCGTCCAAATCTTCCATAGGGATAAATGCCAAAGACGTTATCATCCGCGAGACTAAAGTCTGGATCGTTGTTATAATTTTCCAGTAAGCACAACTGAGCCAAGTGTTTTTTTCCTCAACAATTGGAAGAAGCAGCCAAGCAGATCTTCATTTGGATAAGCTTCTTTCAATAATCACAATAAATGTCAATAATATCAAAAATCACAATAAATGTCTTTAAATAGCCGCTTGTTCAAAAGGTATGGTGCCATTTCACCCATTATTATAAGGGATCATTAGCGGTGTATTATTAGGGGCATTTAGCTGTCTTCATTAGGAGAATCATCGCTTTGAAAACCGAGCCTAACTCACTAATATACAAGCATTCAAACCCGTTTTGCATACATGAACGAGAGAAAATAACGTGGTTAGGGTTCCAATGACTCTGTAGTCCTCTTCATTACACTTAATATCTCTATAGATGGTACAGTGTTGCCTTAATCTTACCTGCTTCTCATACAAAGTGTATAAACCTATATCAACAATCGATCGGTATTGTTACATGAAGAACATCAACTGCTACATGTAAAGCTAGTAGCATTCAAAAACTAATAATTCATAATACGAATTTTCATCAGCTGGCTTGTGGCCAAGTGCGTTAGACTCGGTTTTCAAAGTCGTGATGCTCTTAATAAAGGGGATGTTGATGATGCCTTACAATAATGGGTGAAATGGCGCCATACATCTTGAACAAGCCGCTTTTTTAAGACCTTTATTGTGATTATTGACATCACATTCCTAGTAAAAATAATGACAAGGTTTTTGCCAAATAAATGCCAATAATGAGATGCTGCATCTTTGACCTGCAGCAGTATCTAGCATAGACATTTGGTACATCAGTGTGTCTTTCTATAGAAAGCAATTAAGGACGTTCAATTTCATGTTGCATGAATGTGCATCAGGAAGTTCCTGTTACTTAAGGTTGAAGGAGAAACTGAATTGCTACATGTATTTCTTAAAATATACTAGGTTTACTAACTAGTAGATGTAGAACATGTGAATAACAATCAGCTCATTGTTCGATGTGGTCTTTTACTTTGATTATGGTCTGCAGTCTGGGAATGGACAAGTTTCAGGCTGCCCAAACGTGGAATCATGTTCATTCTCTATGATGGGTCGCCTTCAACGCGTCCACGCTCTCATATCTTTCAACGCGCTGTCATTTACAGTTTCACAGATACACCGACTTGAAGTTAGTAAGAAAACTTTCCTCGGACCTTGTATATTCAGATTTATGTGATGCTCAAAATCGGATGTCACATATCACTCCTATCTCTCTAACCTCCATTTTTCAAATAAATATAAGCCGTCTTCTTTTTCCTAAATTTTGGATCCAGTGACAAATCTAGTAATTTTTTTTAATTCAGTTAATTTTTTTTCGCACTAAAGTTTAAATTTCACACTATCAGCTGTCATTTTTTAAATAAATGCACGCGACTTGCAATTTAGTTTTTTCTTCCCGCCATTTTTTTAATTACAACTGTAAAAATTCAAATTTCCCGCTAAAATAAAATTTCGCACGGCCGCCATCTTGGATTTTGCGCCTGCGCACTACAGGTGAGGAAGTAACGGTGTAGAATCGGCCAATCCTATCTACATGTCTCTAAATGTAATATAAAAACAGATAGACTGTTAATACTCGATCACAAGTTCATGGTTTATTTCCCCTAGTGTATTTGCACTGAATAAATAAATCAATAGACTTTACCATTGGTAGGGATACAATAACTTTACTGATTTAATTGTATTAGATCAACATAACTTTAACTCGCTATGCGTACCCCTAATAACGACAAAGTGTCTTCTATGAGTCAGAGCTGATGGAATAAATGAGTTGATTAAACTTAACAAAATGTATTGATAATGTAGGAAAAGCATACATGACAATGAAATATGCATTTAAATAAAGAGCACTATGTAAAATTAATAAAATAAAATGTTATTCATGATCGATTATGACGTGCTAAGAAATTAATCAAAATGGCGTTTCTAATCGTTAAATCTGTCCTCAAATAAATATACAAAATGTTTACTTACAAATTCTGCAGTTCCTTTGCTACTTATTTTATAATTATGCACAGTTACCTTAGAAATACATTTTAATTTGATTCAATAAATAAACTGGTTGCTTGCGATTTAATTTATTTCAATTGAAGACTTCATACTCGGAATAATTATCTAATTGATTCTGCGACGCCTCCTGTCTTAATTTTATTTGTGATACTAAATTTAATACTTAAATTAAATCATGATTTTATTTGGTATTAATTGTTATTTAATTTAATTTATAATTATATTTTCAAAATTTTAACCAACATAGGTTCAGTCTTTCAACAACAAAAATTCGTCTCTGTTCTTCTGTCTGAGCTTTTAAACCGTTTTTTGCTAGCAAATTCTCGTACGAAAATTACTCTCTCTCTCTCTGTTTCTACATTTTCCCTTCTTATGGTAAACTAATTCATCTAATGTACTCCACCTAAATGCATTTACCTCTATCTTGTTATTTGTTTTCGGCCATGATTAGTTGTACATCGAATCAGATGTTCATGCTTCAGATATACCCATGCAGTACGCACCGTATTCATCACGTATTATAGATTGATTATCAATTAAATTGATCTATTCATAAATACAACTTGTTAATCGTGCTACTTGTTAATCGTCACCAATTAGCGATGTCCTCTCTACTTCCTACAATTTGTACATTAAGTGAATTGGATTTCTAAAAATTGTCACTCGGCCACGGAATTATAATTGGCGACGAGGATGGGATTTTCAAAAATATTTTTAACTGACAATATCTGAATAATAAATTGAAACATTATTATTTGAATTGTGGAAAATATGTAGTAATATGTATACTGTAAGTGCTGCATTTTATGCTGTAAAGTGCCTATATTTTATTTTCCTTCCCAGAAAAATGTAGTTGGTATTTAATTGCAATTTTTCACTTACTTTATAATGTTGATACAAATACTGATCATGATATATCAGGACTTTTCAAGTCAAGAATTCGTTCAGATTTTAAGTTCTTTCTTGGCGGTTCTGTATGACTCTTCCTATAAATAATATTTTTCTAGAGAATCTGTCAAAGAAATAAAATAGTTTTGCATGTTTTGATAAAAATAAGGATATAGAAAAAATATGATAAATCTTTGTAATACTAATTATTTTTGGAAGCGCCTTATATAAAAATCGATTCAAAACAATTTTGTATGTTCGGTTCGTAATTTCAACTATTCGATTCACTGCGAAACGATGGGAGAGGCGGTGGCAATTTCCAAGCGCAGTAAATTTAATTAAAAACAATTAAAATAATTAGTAAAAGTTATAAATTAGAAATCAAATTATAGATAGCGAGAGAGTTCGAGCTATGCCAGAACCAGAAGCCTCTTCTTCAGTTTTCTCCTTTCATCTCCTTTTACACTTTCTTATTTCTACATCCTACCGTTTCATATACTTATTCCAAAATGTAGTATTAGGTGACACAAATATAAAATAAATTAAATATAAAATAAATATAAACAAACGAAAAATTCACTATTTAAATATTAGATAATGTAAGAAGATACTCAATGTTCAATCCGTCAATATTCAATCTATGTTATAATAATTCCCAAAGCTTATACCGCAATCCATGTGTAGAGTCTTTGAATGTTGTTTTATATTTGGCATACAAACTTTGATACTCTTCTTTTACAGGGATCCTTGCTCTCCATCCTCTACTAGGAATAATATTTTATGGTCTTTTGTAGTAAACTGGAACAAATGTAGTATTCCAGTGTGATTCAAATTTAGATCCTTGTTTTCCGTATTCCAGTTAATGACTACGACTCTTTCCTTGTTAGTTATGTATAACAATATGGACCCTTCCCTTTGCTGCATGATTTTGAAATTTGACCACATTTAACCACAATGCAGGTTAGATTTGCCGATTAATCGCGAAATGATTGGGTAGCATATATATATATATATTGGGTGTAAATTATTGGGCATAAATTATTGGGTATGCACATTTTTACCTTAGTCTTACTAAATTAATGTAAATTTAAATCTATTTTGGTCATACTATAAGCATTTATTAATAGAGCACGTAATATTGAACGTCAAATTTTACGAGTGTTACAAATAACGTGCAGTAAAATATTCAAAAAAGAAAAGATTAGTGTTTTTATTTCCTTTGTATATAACAAATGTCCGGCAGATGTAGTAAAAATAACTACAAAATTCTGAAAAATGCTTTATAATCCGATAATCATTTTTCTCATCATAATCATCGATTTTTAAAAATGATATAAAAATTTTGTTCACCCAATAGTTTTCCAGTCACTTAAATACGCCGAGGTCGCTATGTTTCGGCACAGATGTGTCTATGTTTCCCAATAAAACCTCCATCCTTTGCCATCTTTATCATACCAATTCGAAGAAATGCAAAAGTAGCTAGCTACTGACGTCTTGTCGTCTCTTTTCTAATCCAAGTGCCATGACAATACGATGCTACCCCTAAATTTCTACAAATCAGACGATTTTTTCTTAGAAACGATATTTTACATTTCGCAACCCTTTCGATATGCTTTTTTATGTACAACTTCTGTTTCTAATTGTTTCAATCGTATGGTTTTTGGTTTTTTAGATCCGTATTTAGGTATTTAAATGATTTAAATGATTTAGTTGCTTAAGGCCAGTGCATAACTGTATTTACTATCTAGAAAATTTACTTATAAAAATTAAAAAAAGATCTTTTATTATTACTGTGCACAACATCCACCGAAGCATCCAGTATCTAATTAGTGTAAGGGAACTTAATAAGTTTAGTAATATATAAAATATTTATTGAAGCAGTATTATTCACGTGATTGAATCTTATTAAATGAATATTGATGAAGGAATATTACAGAATCTACATTGTTCAGAAAATATTCTAGATGCAATGCTCTAAAGTAATATTATTAAATCAATATTAATGACGCAACATTATTGAAGCAACATTATTGTCGTAATATAATCGAGTACTGAAGCAATATTAGTCATGCAATTATATTGAAGTAATATAACAGAATATATATTATTGATGCAATATTATTGAAGCAATTTACTGAAGCAATATTATTGACCCTATTATTCAAATATTATTGTTAGAGCAATTTTACAAGAACAAGTATTTGAAACAATATTATTGAAGTGATATTATTAACGTAATATCACTGAAGGAATATTATTGATGGCATATCGTTGAAACTATTTGATTAAAGCACTATTACGGTGCAACATTAATGAAGCAATATTATTCACGGAATGTTATTAAACAATAGTATTGACGCAAAATTAGTAATGTGATTATGATGAGGTCATATTATTGAAATATAATTATTAAAGCAATACTATTATATTTTGTTATTAAACAATTTACTGCAACAAATAATGGAAGCAATACGATATTGATGCAATATTGTAAAATCTGCACGTTTACAGCTAGATGGCAGAAATAAATATTATTGTAGGAATATTATTGAAGCAATATTGTTGAATCAATGTTATTGAAACAATATTATTGAAGCAATTTACTGAAGCAATATTCTTGATCAAATCATATTGTTAGAGTAATACTGCATGAACAATATTATTGACGCAATGTATTTTAATTAATGTTATCGAAGGAAGTAATATTAGTTATGCAATATTATTAATGTAATTTTATTGAAAGAATGCTACTGATGGAATATTGTTGAAACATTTGATTGAAACAATATCATTAAAGCACTATTATAGTGCAGTATTAAAGAGCCAGCATTATGTAAGCAATGTTATTAAACAATATAGTATTGACACAAAATTAATGATGCGATTATAATCATGTCATATTATTGAAATAATATTAATGAAGCATTGACGCAATATTTTAGAATCAATGTTATGGAAACAATATTATTGATGCAATATTATTGCATAAATTTACTGAAATAATATTAATGGGAATATTGAACAAATAATTTTGTTAGAGCAATATCACAAGAACAATATTATTGATGCAATATATTTGAAGCAATGTTATGAAAGGAAGCAATATTATTGAAGCAATATTATTAACGAAATATTATTGAAGGAATATTACAAATGGAATATTGTTGAAACATTTGATTGAAATTATATTATTAAAGCACTATTATAGTGCAATATTAATGAAGCAACATTACGCACGCAATATTATTAAACAATATAGTATTGATGCCAAATTAATAATGCAATTATAATGAGTTCAGATTATTGAAATAATATTATTAAAACAAGATTATTATGCGATATTATTTAGCAATTTACTGAAGCAATATAATGAAAACAATATTATTCATGCAATGTTATTGAAACAACACTTTTGCAGCTATATGAGAGAAGTAATATTATTCAAGCTAAATATTATAGAAGCAATATTATTGATGGAATATTGTTGAATCAATATTATTGAAACAATATTATTGATGCAATATTTTTGAAGCAATTTACGGAAGCAATATTATTAACACTTAACAAAATTTTATTGTTAGAGCAATATTAGAGGAATAATATTATTGAGGCAGTGCATTTGAATGAATGTTATCAAAGGAAACAATATTATTGAAACAATATTATTGAAGGAATATTACTAATGGGAATATTGTTGAAACATTTGATTGAAACAATATTAATAAAGCACTATTATAGTGCAATCTTAATGAAGCAACTTTATTTACGTAATATTATTAAACAATACAGTATAGTATTGACGGAAAAATAAAAGTACAATCTTTTATAGCTATATGAGCGAATATATAAAAGCTATATGAGAAATAATATAATTTAAGCTAAATATTATTGAAGCAACTTACTCAAGCAATATTCTTGACACTATGAATCAAATAATATTGTTACAGCAATATTACAAGAACAGCATTATTGACGCAATGTATTTGAATCATTTTTATCGAAGGAAGCAATATTATGGAAGCAATATTATTAACGTAATATTATTGAAGGAATATTACTGATGGAATATTGTTGAAACATTTGATATAAGCATTATTATTTAAGCACTATTATAATGCAACGTTATTGAAGCAACTTTATTGAGCAATTTTATTAAACAATTTAATTTTGACGCAACACTAAAAATGCAATTATAATGAGTGCTTGTTATTGAAATAATATTATTAAAAGAATATTATTATGTGTTATTATTAAACAGTTTACTTAAGCAATATAATATAAACAATATTATTGAAGCAATATTATTGATGCAATATTGTTGAATCAATATTATTGAAACAGTATTTTTGATGCAATATTACTGATGAAGCAATTAAAAAAAAATGTGTTACTGTTTGAAGAAAAAGGGTAGAGTTGAAATCAGAGTACAATCTCAAGTTTTGCAAACATAGAGTGGCAAATATTTTTGTAATTCCGGGGATACCGCAAAAAAGATTCATCTTTAGTAATGACAAAGCGCTATTCAAAATAGTGAAATCGGATAAAGTATGCGTGCTGTAATAAGTTGTAAAGTCAGGTTCTTTACTCACATTGTTGGAGTCCTTGTAGCAACAACAGCCAAGACTCCACAAAGTGTGTTTAATTTTGATTTGTGGTGAATTGTGTGGTGATCGACCACTCATTGTGCTTTGCTATTTTTGTATGAATAGTTTCTAGTAGTGTGAGTATAAGAGACGTTCTAAGATGAATTTCAAGAAAATTGTAGTTCGATTTAGTATATACTCATTTGGGAGTACCTACGTACGAGTGCAATATAAAAGATTAAAAAACTTATAAGATTTGCATGCCATGAAAAAATACGACTCTGATCATAAATTCTACTTATAATCCGCGTTTAGAAAATCTAAATGGCTTATAAATTTCAAACTCGTATCACACGAATTCGAAGAAAACAGAATGCTTTTTATTACAGAAACAAGCACTTAAGAAAATCGGCTGTAAAATAAATAAAAAAATATATGTACAAATTCTGTTGTAGCAATTTGTCAAAAATAAATTTATGTGTTTAGATTGGCTCTTTTTAATAGCTCTATAGCTTAATACATGTTAATGGAAAGTCCTGCTGAAAATTTTTCTCCTTCTCGTAAGCTATACGGCTTGGTTCGAAGGAAAAATTGCTAGGAAAATTTATATGTTATTTCATAGAGTGGGCGTTTGGAGAGTTAACATTCGTGGCAGAATGTTGAATCGAGTAGAATAGGATTTTGATTAAATTGCTCGCGCTTTTAACGATTTATGTACAATACGACAATTTAATTTATAGAACTTGCACCAAATTATATAATATTTAAGTCGCGTTCAGAACCTTGTTAGTTCATAAGACTAGGTCACTGAAATTTCTTTCGATAGATGATACATTTTTTTCCTGAGTAGAGACCTAGCGCATTACAGATGTAAAAATAAACGTAGTAAAGACATTTAATGCATTTTTTACTGTAATATTATGTACGTCATAAAATTTTGTTTTTTAACGTTCACTCAGCTTCAAATTCTATTAGTATAATAGTTGATTAGGGTATCATTCGATTGCATAGAAAGTTCAAGTTATTGTTGTACATATTTTGTGTGTAAGGGGTGTGTAAGGGGTGATGGCACGACATGGTTAATATAGCCAACCCAAACGTCAACCTCGCCCGCTCGAGTGATGACTATGTCATTCGGTGCACCCTGCTATAAAACTAAAGAGGCTCTGGCGACCGAGTCACGGCGGTA
>WYDF02258918.1:0-19510 GCA_009867245.2 Adranes taylori
CGATATTAATGAGCAAGAAAGTTACGGAAAAGCAGTGAAACGAGCGTGACGTTTTTATCGGTATTCTCGTTTGTGCGGTATTCGCCGAAGCCTATGGCCGTATTTACAACGGATTACGGAGCATTGCAAAAAGTGGAAAATTAACATAAACAAAGATAAAACAAAAGTAGTCTACTTTAGAAAGCCTAGGCCAGCGTTCAACGCCATTCTGTTCGCTGGTACAAAAGTCAAAATAAAACAGAAAGCCGAATGTCTTCATTGTACTTTCGACCGTCAGCTCAGCTACAAAGCACACATCAAAAAAAGAGCGGGCTTGGCAATGACAGCCAACTCGCTAAGAAGCGTACTAACACAAAATAATGGACCAAGCATAAGAAACAGGATGAACATCTTAAATTCAGTTCTAGAACCGACGCTGTGTTACGGGCAAGAACTTTGGGCGAGAGCAGACCAAAAAACCACAAAAATAATAAAGAAAACAAAGAACAAGCTGGTAAGAAAATGTGTGAAACTATTTCTGAAACTCAGATTTACGTAGAGAATTGGAAATAAAGGATCTAGAAGCTATAGCCAAAATTAGGAGAGCAGAAATGATCTGCAAGACACAAAACCATACAAACGAAGAAGTACGAAATCATGCAAATATAGTGGTTAAATAACTTACTACGACGTCCCATTACGGCGTAGTACTGTGGAAGAAAATGAACCATAGTCAAAAACTGAAGCTCATTACGAAAAATAAATTAGAACAAAAACAAAAAATGAGGAAGAAAAATATAAAGAGAGAATGTTACTGATGGAAGAAAAAAAGAAGAGCTAGGGAAATGTTAAAAAAATTGAGAAATGGGGAAAAATCATGGGAACATTATATGATTGATAAAGAGGTCTGAAGGATAGAAGGAAAAAGATGTTAGACAAAAAGAGAAGAAGAAGAGCACGAAATGGTTAATGACCTGTATTATGAAGGCGAGGTTTGGAGGTACGGAAGGTGTAAGTGTGCTAACAAAGATTATGAATGCTGTGTTGAGAGTACCAGAGAGAGAGAGAGAGAGAGAGAGTATACCAGAGAGAGATTGTGCTGGTACATGAAAGGGGCAATAGAAACGCTTTGGGCAATTAGAAGAGAGTAACAGTGAAGAATGAGATATATAGGTTGTATGCAAGAGTTTTAAATAATAAATCGGCAAAGGAAATAATTCAGAAGAAGGAATTCAAACTGAGTTCGTAAAAGGCAGAGGTAGAGCAGATAATATAGTAAATTTAAATTATATTATAAACCAGGAAATGAGTAAAGAGAGATAATTATATCAACTATTCAGACATTTGAAGTCTGCGTTTGATAAGGTAATGAGAAAGAAATTGAAGGAAGTAGAGATATCTGCAAGATTGTGTGACAGGATTAGAAGTTTGTATGAAGAGACAAAAATAAGACCGAGAGTGCGAAAATGAGTGTCAGAGTAATAGTGTGAATAAAGGTGTAAGACAGTGGTGCCCGCTGAGTGCAAATCTGTTTAAGTGATGAAAAGTTTTAATCAATAAATTATGCGGATAATATAACTGGAAAAAGGACTGGAAGTGAATGTAGCAAAGTGAAGAGTAATAATATGTAAGAAAGGGGGACGAGACAGTAGAAAAAATGTGTTTGAATTGACTGGAGACATTGTAGAAAATGAGTTGACACATGATGAGTAGGCATAGATCGGAAAGTGTGCACATTAGAATGTTAGCAAATAAAGCGGAAGTGGCAGCGGAATGGGTGAAGTAAATATGGAAAGAGATGTATAATGTTGTATGGGGCTGTGCGGTATAAAAAGGATGTTAGGTATGGAAAAGTCGACTTGGAGGGAAATAGTGTTGCACGAACTGAGTGATTTAAATGTTGGCTGTATGGAGTTAAGAAGATGATGAAACATGAAAAAAAGGTAATGACGGATGATCAGGAGATAACTCTGTGAAGACTGTATGTGAAATAAACATTGGAGAAAAGTAAGAAGGATGATAGCAACAAATGGGTCAGGGATAGAAGAAGAATATATGAGAGGTGTAACTGGTCAATGCATAAATAGTATAATAGGATGAGGGAAAGTATGAACTGTGACGTAGAGGTTGAACAAACATTGAACTGGATGTGGAAGTAGAGGAGAGACATGAAAGAAAAATAATGAGTCGATACAGTAGTAGATATGTATTTTGATGGTTGAAGGTATTTTACCGGAATATTTCAAATCGGAAACAAGTATGAAAGAAATTGGGATAGCAAGGTTTAGGTGTGGTAGCGAGGAAAGGGGAAATACGTATCGGATGAATACTAGGGAAAGAAGTTGTAGAATATGTGGAAAGCAGGAAGAAACGTGAGATATTGGAGGTATGCATGTTATGAAATGTTGTCTACAGATGAACAAAGAATGATAGCGAGTAATTGGAGGGTGTACATGGGTAATGGACACAGAAGTAAGTAGTAGAAGTAGTAGAAGTGGTGGAAGTAAGTAGTAGAAGTGGTGGGCGAAAAGTGTGGATTTTGTATGTAAAATTGTACATTTATGCCAATAAATGTTTATTTTTATTATTATTTTATAATTATTATATATTATGCAAATTCTGCTGGAAAATATGTGTTCTATATTTCATTTTGCCCGAAATCAGATTCAGTACATTGGAAAGAAAGAGTTGAAAGTAATACATTGGTCAAATTCTTATTTGACTTAATTCTTATTCTTAAAAGATTAAAATTTATAAGTAAAATTTTTACATAAAATCTTTGCACGTATTGACTACACATAACTGGTAAGCACATTCTTAATGAAAAAGTCTTTTTATTCATTTATTGTTTTTTTTATACCTTGACAAATAAAATTTTCCAGAATGTTTCTTTTGTATAATTATACAATTGATATCTCTTATGTGTGTTCAATACTATGTTACATGATATTTACTGATTTTTTTTATCTTAGGCCTACACAAGTAACTGCAAATGTTACTTGGGGATTAAAAATATCCCAAAAAATATATTTAAAATTGGGTAACACATTATATGATGATGGTGCACTATGGTTTGGAGAATTAGAAACACCGTTTAAGTATTTGGAAAAGCAGAAATTTCAGCTTAAGTACTATGTTTTTTCAACAATTTTTGAAGTACAGGTAAAATTACTCATTTATCTCTTATTACATATTTTAATACATTTGTTTTGATAGTTCAAAGTGTTATGGCGATCGCATAACATATCACTACTAGCGTCTGGAATGAGTTATCCAGAAACTCTGAAAGGATACTTTGAACTTAATACAACGTTTCCAGAATTGTACAAATTTGGGGCAGCTCTGACACACTCACATAATTTGACATTAAATAGCTACAAATCCGATGCGACTTTTATATACAATGAGCATCAGATCATTGGCCAATTTAATTATAATCAAACTGACTTTAAGTCAAATGCAAATTTTCGAATAGACTCTCCATCAAAAACTATAGATGCTATTCATGGTGTTTTTGATTTAAATAATGAAGAACGAGATAGCAATTCAGTAATATTTTTAGTTACATGGAAAGAAAAATCAGTAAAGTTATTTTATCGATTTCAATATGATACATCATCTATAACAATAACCACACCATTTGTAGGATTGGAGAAAACTGTCTTGAGTTATGCTATAATTGCAAATACTGATGATATCTATCTGTCAGCTACTATTGATTTGTTTAAACAATATAATAACATAGTCGTATCTTGGAATAATTTAAATGACTCTATGAATTTTTGGATGGACCTAACATCACCCGTAACAGGCTACTATACAGTAAATTTTACTCATAGTACTTTATTTGGTGTGTTAAAAGAAACATTTAAAATTAAAGGCGCGGATAATAAAGAAATTATCATATTAAATTTTAATGGAAATATAGTACCTGTATTGGATATGAATGTGAATGTAACTTTCAAGGTTTTAGATAAAATATTTTCACTTTACGCTAAGAATCAACGCGATCCAATCTCTTCGGCTCTTTTACTTGAATGGAATAAATTTCGCTTGGAAAGTTTACTGGTTTTTAATTTGGATACTGCTTTCAACGGAGTTGTATCTTGGAAAGTGCAT
Organism: Adranes taylori; assembly: GCA_009867245.2. Taxonomy (NCBI): domain Eukaryota; kingdom Metazoa; phylum Arthropoda; class Insecta; order Coleoptera; family Staphylinidae; genus Adranes; species Adranes taylori. Next base: position 4,099 of record WYDF02258918.1, read on the forward strand.
TCAAATATTCTTAAAGACAATTTTGAAGTAAAATATTATCATTTGCGTAATGAATATGTTTTTGCTTTGAATCTTCCTGATGGTGGCGAAATAACTAATAATCTCTATCTAGATGAGGATTTCAAGAAAATTGAAAATAATCTTCTTATAAAAAATATTATGTTTAACCAAACCAATTATCTAAAATATAAACATGATTTAAACAGTTACGTGGGTTTACAAAGTTTAGAAGTTGACGTAAATAAGGAAGGATTTAACTATTTGTTTCAGTTTAAAACTAATGAATATTTAGGGATAATTAATGATATTGTATTTAATTTAAATGTATCAAATCACAAACCATTCATTGTGGATTATAAAATGCATCATTTCAGAGGAAATATTTGGAAACCAACACTTTACGTCGGAGATAATGATAAAATAATGCAAATTAATTCCACTCTTCAAATGGATAAAAAGCATAGCATTATATTTCTGATTTCTGAAAGTAAATTTGGATCTCCTCTATATTTAGAAGCAAGCTACGATTTTAATAATGATACTAAAACTTTTGAATTAAATGCTAAATATGAAAATAATACCTTATTAGTGACAACAGATATAGTATTTAATAACGAAAAAGGTTTAATCAGTTTGAGATCAACAGGTGTTGGTTCAAATTTTGTAAAATTAAATGGAAGAATGAACTTAGAATATTATTATACTGATATTGAAAAGAGAATTATGGTCGATGTAAACTTTCCTGTAATAAAGGAACAATACAATTTTATAGCAAAAATTTTGACTGATCAACAAATCAGTGGAAAAATAGAATTGAATAAGATCCAAAATCAAAAATATTTAAAGTTCATTGGCTTTGAGATTTTAAGCGCACACACAGCTGGAGATGATGGTTTCATAACATATGAATACAATTTCAACAACTACAGAAAAAATATTACCCTTAAATACAAATTAATGGAACTAACAAATCAAAAGTTAAAATTGTCATCTGAGATAATCTCAAATATTGATTTTATAAGAAATTCGACCCTAACGATTTCATATAATGGCGAAGTTGGGAATCAGAATTTAACAGTTCTCTATGACATTGGAGAATTTCATATTAATTTTAAAACAGCATATAAGATTAACAATATTATAAAAAATGATCAGTTTCTAGGTAACTTGGACGTCAATTTATTCTGTTTGTTAAGAAATAATCACTTATTAAATGATTTAATAAATTCCAATTTGGACTTTATAGGAAAAATTAAAATAACTGAAAAGAAGTCGGAATTAAATGTTGATATAACTAGTAATATTCCACAAATAAATAATATTAATATAAATGCAGAATATATAAAGAAATTGAAAGGTTATGATGCGCGTATCAATTATATTTCTAATAAACAATTGTATAAAATGTATGTGTATAATAATGTTTATAATGGTATTGGAGAAATACGAGGTGAAATTGATACGCCTCACAATTTTATAGGAAAAATTATAGCCTCATTAAAAACGAACAAATTACAATCTGATTATCTATATGACCTTGATTTGAAAATGAACAATGAAATACATACATTTTTCGTACGATCTTCATTTCTAAATCTGTTGAATGCATCTTTAAAATATGAAGCAAGCTTGAACAAATTTTGGACAATGGATGGTGAATTGATTATAAGAAATAGCAAACATCGAACTGAATTAAGAATTTTATCGTTAAGACAACGTCATATAAAAGATGAGTTTATTTTTTATTTTAATAGCACCGTAGAAGGTGGTAGTGTAATTTGTTTATTAGAGTCTGCATTTGGAGATATTAGAAAACAAGAACTTACAATTAATTATGAAATTAGATCTCCTGTTAAAGTAATATCAGCAAAATCTATTGGTTCCTACAACTATAGTTTAGATGGACAAGTCGACATGAAATCTAGTTCCTTTAAACTAAGTACACCATCAGAAAAAGAGTTTATTATAGTATCCGGCATTCATAAATTTGAATCATTTCATAATTTTTCAATATCGTATATCTTACAAAAGCATTCCACCAGAATAAAAGTAGATTTACTAAATATTAACTTAAAACATAGTTATCAAACAAAACTTGATATTAGTACTACTATTCCGGGTTGGAATAGAGTAGGATTAGAATCAAAATTGGACAAGGATAAAATAAGGATAAGTTTCAATGCAAGAAATCATCAAATGAATTTGGTGGCTAGAAAGAATTCGCTATTCAAAGGAGTAGATATTTTATCGATACAATACAAAGGTGAAACTATAGTAGAAATTTGGTCAGGAACTAGTCAGTCTTATTTAACTACTTCTACAACATACGGAAAATATCGATTGTTTATTCAATATGCACAAAATCCGGGGATATATGCTTTTTCAATTTTGAAAAATGGCGAAAATTTAATTTCGCTAATGTTACAAAATTATAGTACTCATGCTTATGTTGATTATAAAGGTAAACTGATAGCGCCAGAACTGATTCCGGGTTATGGAAATATTAGTTTACATTTTCATGGAGATAATAATTTATCAAAATCTTTACTCTTTTACATTTATACTGCGGACAATCCGCTATTTGAAATAAAATGGTATACTCAAAAATCAGCCAAAGAAATTTCAGGAATGTTTAAATTTGAATCGAAAATTGAGCATTTACAAGGTCTTACGATTCAACCGATGTGGAACGAGAATGATAACTATCTTAGCATAAAGTTATCAATAACACGTTTTCAAGAAAAATTCGATTTTGATTCCATAATAATATTGCCAAAAGGCTCTTCGGAAACTAAAATTTCTGTAATGTATCCTTGTGAATTATCAGATAACTGTCAATTTTATTTCAATTTGAAACCGAAATTGATTGAGTTTAATTGGAATACACCATTTGAAAATTGGAAAAATGTTAGTTTCAAAACGTATGTTCAGAACAATGCTAATAACACACAAGCTGAATTTATTTTAAGGAACCATTTACATCATTTGGAAGGATTATGGTTCTCTGAATTAAAGAATGATAGTGTTCAAATTAAAGCTAACTTGAACAACAATATATTCAAGTATTTCTATCATAGTAACGTTGAAAAATTAGCATTCGAAGGTGCGTATGTGTTTTATAAGCTTTTAAATGTGACCTATGCTGTTGAAGATATTTATAATATCTTGCATGTAAGTACTGGTGCGAAGAATTCTGATAAATGGATGAGAATCAATTGGAACACAAATGGGGTATTAATGAAAAATATCACACTTTTAGGCAACCTAAAACAAAACGATGTATTTGATTTAAACATTACTCTCAATAACGATCTAATTTTTAATATTTTAAAAGGAAAAGTAAATAATAGTGAAGATTCCCATTTTATTAAGGTAGTTATTGATTTAATTGGAAATTATAATCTATACGCTTCTTACGATTTTAAACACTATTATAATCAATTAATTAATTTAGATTTCTCTATGAAAAATGTTCCTATACTAGATAATAAAAATATTTCTAGCCAAATTGATTTCAGTCGCAGTTTTTCTAATGGTACTATTACACTTGCATTCCAAAACGAGAAGTTTCAAAGTGATACAAATATTTTACGATGGGTGACTGAACTAGAACCAGAAATAAAAGGAAAACTTTGTTGGAGCAGAAATGATTATATAACTACTTTAGTATTTCAACATTCAACACAGAATAATACTATAGTTAACACAAAATTTAGTATCATCTGTGGGGAACGCGGATTTAATTTCAAATTTTTCGGGCATAATAATAAAATAAATCTTTTAGAAGGATCCCTGGAAGTAAAAACACCGCTAGAAATACTAGATAATATCAAATTACAAGCGAAAATGACATATGACTATTTAAATTACGAGTTATTTAATGAAGTGCTTTTACCCAAAAATAAATATGTATCGCTAAACTTAACTACAGGTTTGTTAGCATCAAAAAAATGGTTAGGATTAAGTTTTGATAGTACATTTACAAAATCATTCCATACAAAAATTGAATATAAAAATGAAGAAGAGATAATTAACTTTACATTTTTAACTAGCGTCAATCAAGATCAACTTTTATTGATAATTGATGCTAAACAAAATTCTTATCTAACTGGTTATTTATTAACGCCATTTGAAAGTTTAAAAGTTGTAAATATGACAGGAACATTACTGGATGATAAAAATAAATCAGCAAAACTATTGTTTATCAAAAATTCTGAAATATTTGAGTTTAACGGTGACCTGATTAGTGAGAATAATGTTTATAAAGTGGATATGAATGCAGCATATCCAGATAAATTAAGGAATATTGCTAAGTTATCATTGAAATTATATAAAAATAAATTTATTGGTTCTGTAAACTTTACAACAAATGATATAAAATTAGATATGGATATTGATAAAAGTAATTACAGTTTATATTTACAATCACCTTATGAAAGCACCAAAGAAATAAATTTAAAAGGATCTTACAAACAAGATAAAGATATCTATACCTTTCAAACAGAAGGTATATGGAACAGTATTCAAGTAAATATGTTTGGAATTATGAAAATAACGGAAGATACAATTGATATTAATCTAACTGCAGAACGAGGAGATCAATTTGATGCTAAATTAAATGCCATGTATAAAAAAGGTTCTAATCAGAAATTCTTGTTATTTGATGGCTATTTTATAGATCCTAAATCAAATGTATTTATAGAATTAAATGCAAATGATACAGGCGCAATAACATTTTTCATGAAATCACCATTCCATATTGCGAGTAGTGTAAATATAACTAATATTTATGATAAAAATAAAGCCCAAATGGACTTTAAAACACTCGCTATTATTTTAGGAAAGGAAATTAAATTATTTAATATCATAACTTTTAATGCATCAGCAATAAAAAATGATCTATGTTTATATCTAGCAGATTATCAGGAATGGCGCATAGGTGTTCAAGGTGATAAACGGGTAGGAAACTTTTATATACAGCAAGGATCTAGAAGTAATTGGAATGACATAAATTTTAAATATGAATTGGAAGAAGATAAATTTTCTGGAACTTACCGTTTACGGGGTAATCGATTCAATTCTAGCCACTCACTTACATTACTGTACAAGAATGACGATAAGATTGAATATGGTATGATATTTGATGATTATACAATTCTTCAGAATATCAAAACACTAAATGATAGAATAATAACACTAATATTTTTTAAAATTCCTTACTTCAATATTACCCATGCGGGAATTTTCATCGATAAAGATTTATTTATAACAAGTTGTAAAGCAAATATATATTACAATGAATATCATATAAATTCGGTTATAAATATGGAAGATATAGAAACCTCAATTACATCAGAAACAGATATAAAATTACCCATTCTAGATAAAATCCAACTATTTACAAACTTATCTCGAGCTACTGATGGATTTAAATTAAATGTCAACATCAGTAATGTTAATTATTATACAAACATTACAACTTTTTATGAACATAATGAGAATGTAATATCTTTAAAAATATTGGGGGTTAATCCGTCTGAAGACGTTTTATTTAGAGTTATTGCTTACAAAAATCTAAGTAATATGCTAGTAGAATTAAAGGATAAATTTTTATTTCAATTTGAAGACAATGCTAATAATGTTACCAGATTAAATTTATCTTACCATAACTATTTAGATCAAGAGCATAATTTACAAATCGATGTATCTAGCATGGAATTAATGTTAAAACTAATCACACCATCAATAGAACAAAAAGATATTGAAATATATGTAAATTATTCTGATTTAAACAATATAGCATTTCACTATAAACAATTAGGATTAAAATTATATTCGGGATATTTCTACACAGGCATCTACGACAATAGACTTGTAATTAGTAGCCGATTAGAAAAAATGTTTGAAACATTATTATTGATCGATGTGGATTTTGTATATCTCGGGGAATTTGAATATTTCCAATTTATTCAATGTTACTTTGTCGTTAATGTTTTTAATACAAATACCGTTGCACATATTAAATTTGATATTGTTGATATTCCATTTTCACTTCTGGTTGATGTAACAAGTCCAGTTCTAATTGGTAACCATTTTGAAATTAATGTAAGTGTCAGATATTTTCATACTATAACGCTTTACATAGCAAATGGTCACAAGGAATTAGGAAATTATATTTATTATTATAGTTCGTGTATGGATCCATGTTTTAAGGTTTCTTATGATTCACCCATGTTGAATTATTTTTCAAAATTAAATCTCACTAGTTGTTGGAATTTTGCAAATAGTAATACTTATGTAACTAAAAACTTATTACAGATTTCGTCTAGTATATTCGGTAATATCTTGGTTCATAGTGACTTTGAATTATTAGAAGATAAATTGGATATTGAAACACATCTAAGGCTACCATTTTTAGATGATTTTAATTCATTTGATGCCAAAATCTATATACCTGTAAACTTTAAACCATATATAAATGTCAAATTTCCTAATGAGGTGATATATAGTATATATTTTAATCATTTGGTTGACAAAGAAATTATACTTATTGAAGCAGGTTATCAATGTAAAAAGTATAAATTTAATGGAATATTTGATTTATCCTTAAAGGAATATGGACTCTTTGTTGATATAGATTTTGTCTTCAACAATTTACTGAAATTGGTTTTATTGTTTAATAAAAAGAAAGGAAATACTTATGTCTGTAGTATAGATTACAACAACATAAAATATAGTTTCCAAAGGGAAATTCAGCTTTTCGAAGATGATAAACGCTTAAAATTTGTGTTTGAAAAATCAAATCCTATTTACGAAAAATATAGTATCGAAGGACGATATGAAAATAAAGAGATTGAAAAAGTTATAGAAATGTTCGTTGATTATCCTGGATTGACGCGACATATTGGTAGCAGTTTATACCTAAATTATGAAGATCTAGCTTCGTTTATTGTAAGATATTTTATATCTCTACCAATTCCAATAAATAATTTCAAATACGGTGAAATAGAAATTAGGAATAAATTTTCAATTAATAATGTATATGAGTTAGACACTTATGCAAAATCTGATGGATATGATATGGTTCTTAAAATTAATGGCAACGATTTTGTTAATCGTAAACAATTACATATCGATTCTTTAATAAATGATGAATTATTTAAAACAGATTTCGATTTATCTGGTGATTCCTTAAATAACATATCTCTGTATTTTAATATTCAGACGCCAATGGATTCAATTCAAAACTTTAATGTTAGTTTTCAGACAAGCACAAATATTCGAGAAACAAAACATTCTGATAAGCTTTCCATGTTTTATAATGACAAATCAGTAATATTTGCCAATATTAATATTGAAAATAATAAAATTTCAGTTTATAGTAAAAATATTTGGAAATCAGTTTCTATGAATTATGAATATAATAAAAGTGAAAATATCATTGCTTTGGGTAAAGTTTGCTGGGATTTAAACAACGAATTTGAATCCCAATTTGGAGGTTATATCTCATTAACAAATAATATATCTTTAGGGATTTATTTTCCAAATAATACGCTCACATTTGATAGCAAATATGGTCGAAATAATACGGATGAAGTGAAGTTAACACAATTATCTTGGAATCAAAACCAATTTACTGTAATGCGGAATATAAAAAATATTACTCAATTTGATTTCATTGCCCTAAAATCATTTTATTTATTCCAATTACCTTTTAGAAGTTTCAAGTTGATAGAAAATATTAAAGTTAATAGCACTGATCCATCAAATATTAATTCAAGCATGAAACTAATTTGGGGAGATGAAAATACATCCAGTTTATCTCTTAGTAATAAAATTGAATCAGGAAAATTAATTTCAATCTTAGCAACACCAGCTTTAAAACATAATATACATATCATGTTTGACATGTCCAAATTTAATATGCTACCATCTATATTAAAAGTTCAATTAAATTATTCCAATGATACGCGGAGTCACATCGAATTTGAGATGTATTACAACAAAATAGAAGCGATTGATTTATTTGAAACTAAAAGAATGTTTATTTTAAGACATCAGTCATCCAAAATTGATTATGAATTAGAGTTTAACACACACAAGTCAATTAAATACTCAAATGGCAGCATTAATTTAAAACATATAAACTATGAAACTGACTTGCCTGAAATAATCAAAGCTACTGTAAAAGTTGATCATGAGAAATTTGGCGTTACGGGTAATATTGAGACAAGTCGAAATAATTTCAAAGTAAAAGCGGCTTCTACAACGAGTAACAATACCCATGGTTTCATGTTTACCAGCAAAATCAATGAAAAAGATCCTTTGCATGTAGAACTTAATTATAATTTCAAAGCAGCAAGTCCATCGTTTAATCTGGTAGCTTCTTATGGTGATAGTAGGAAATATAACTTCTTCGCTGGTATACCTAGTGAAAAAGAAATAACCAGTATCTTAATACATCACCTTTACGATAGAGAATATTTAGATGGACTATGTACTGTTAGACTGAATACAACACAGTTACTATGGATAAAACTTTTATGGAAACATGAATTACTACCCCAAATGCACAAAGCTATTTTTGATGAATACAATGATATAAGGTTTGTTGTCGATGCTGCAGGCAGACAATTGATTGATGTTGTTCACGATGAATTTGGGAAAACTTTAATTAAAGACGTTTCGGAGATTAAGTCGTCAATTAATGAGTACGTAATAATTGAAAAAATGAAATTTATTAAGGATTTTAATGAGAACACCATAAATAATTGTCAGAAATTTATTTGCAAGCAGTTAGATAAATTCTTATCCTCGTAAGTATACTGATTTTCGCTAGACCCTTCATATATTTAAATAACAACTTTATTTTAGGGAATACAGTAATGCATTTTATTTAAGATTGAAAGCAATAACCAATATCATGTTCAAATTACTAGATGCGACTTTGTCATATGTTATCTCTGTTCTGAGCGACTCTTTGACTTCAATTGTTCTAGAATTTTCGAAATGTATAAAAGATATAGAGAATGTAAGAAATATTAAAATTAATGCCAAAGATATTTTAAAAAAAGGAATTATTGATGCAAGAAAATCTCTCAAAGAAATGGAAACAATTGCCGTCAGCTTACTGGATAATTTAGATAAATCGCTTACAAATATAGCAAATGAAATAAAGAATTTCTTTAATCCATTCTTGGATAGAATTGATGATTTAATAGGATATGTTGAACAGAGATTAGCAATTTTACAAATAGCACTTTTAGGTATGTATTCATGTATAATACAACTTCATAAAGATCGAGAATTGTTTCATAAAACTGGTTTACTATAAATTTAAGAACTACATAGAAAAATGTTACTTTAAAACCAGTATTTGCAGCTATATAAACAACAATGTAATTCAATAGAAAACATCTGATAAAACACCTAAAGATATGTAAGCAGTATTTACTTTTTCGCAGTAAGACGAATTTTTAAGTAAGTAGGTGTTAAGTTCGAAAATTGTTATGAAACGGGTATTTTAAGAATTGAAACGGGTTGTAAAAATTGGGGCAAGGTGGACACGTGTTTCTAGCATGGGCTTAGAGTTGTTATCAACACCTTTTCGTATTCCAAATATAGGCATAAGGTCTCATTGCATCGAATTACGAATCGGATACTTATCCATCACGTTATGAATGCCCCGACAACCAACTATTAAAATTTCTCATTTAAACATTGATTGTATGTAAGTTTGCATATATTAAGATGTTATATTTTGAATTATTCGCTGTATACAGATATGGTATAATGTATTGTATCAGCTCTGTATTCAGCATGTATTGTATTGTATGTATTGTATGGTATAATGCATGTATTGTACTCTAATACTGGAGATGAGCCACATGTGTTAAGATGTTGAACTTTGATTGTGAAAGTCACCTTTTCAATTAAGATCACTATAGAAACAACTTTGGCCATCTTTACGATGGTCCGATGCTTCTCACAAAAAACCCCAATGAAAGTATTATTCGAGGTGAACTTTGATTGTAGAAGTTCCTTGCTTCATTGGTATACGTTTATGGTTCATCTGAATTTGTAAAGGTGCTAATTCGTCCAAATGCATAACACATAGCTGATACAATACATTATACCATATCTCTATACAGCGAATAATTCAAAATATAACATCTTAATATATGCAAACTTACATACAATCAATGTTTAAATGAGAAATTTTAATAGTTGGTTGTCGGGGCATTCATAGCGTAATGGATAAATATCGGATTCGTAGTTCGATGCAATGAGACCTTACGCCCATATTTGGAATAAGAAAAGGTGTTGATAACAGCTATAATGTTATGCTAGAAACATGTGTCCACCTTGCCTCAATTTTTACAACCAATTCTTAAAATAGCCGTATCATTACAATTTTCGAAATTAACACCTACTTACATAAAACACATTAATCTCTACCTGTTGTTTATAATAATTGCATACTATTCCTCAAACATTTGTGGAATTGTCTTCCACAGCATTTTTCATATACTGGTATTCAGAAGTTTTCCTATATTATATAAAGGAAGGATTTATTAAAGAGAAAAAAAATTTCAAATCCCATACGATCCCAAGCAACTCCTTATCAATCACATTCCAAACCGTTACATTCCTTTACCCAGTGCTCCCATCTTTCCTTTTTTTTTTCACATGTACTACATTTTCTCCCATTCACATCCAATATCGGTTTCCCCTTTCCTCGCTCCCACACTTAAATCTAGCAACCATCCTTTTTTCTTTCATATCCATCATCAAATAGAACATAATCCTTAATCTTTATAATCCTTAATCTCATATTCAGTGACTCATCAAATTTTTGTTCCCATATCCATCCCATTTGCTCTATCGCAGCTCATAATGAGTTGTTTCCATGCATGTGTTTGGAGTATTAAGGTATATGTTCACCTGCCCCGATGGGTATTTGTCCATCAGCTCTGCCAGTCTGGAAGCACGCGATCTCACACCGTTATTCTTTTTAGTCGGTGGTTTGTTTTCTCCCATACTAGGAGATTAGTGGAGTTGAAGACAGGACAAATCGTCGGTGTTTCTTTGGTTTCCGAAATCTAACTTTTTGTACATTAAAACTTAAAAATCTTATATACAGCTTCGGAGCGTTAGTCATCTTGTCTTACATCTCGTTCTATATAAAAAGCGTCAGATTAGTCATGCAATGTTTTCCAAGTTTGCTTTCTCATACATATTTTTAATTTGGTTTATGTACTTGTAATCGCTAAAGCATTCTGTTAAAAAATGTCACATCATTTGCTGGTCTATCATTTCAATTGCCTTCTCGATGGCTTTTTAAATTTGATAGATTTCCGGTTAAGTTAGCGACTTTAAATGCCATTTACTAAATAAATCTTGCTTGTAGTATACGAGGTATGATCAACTTATACGCGGATTTTTCATTTTCCTCAAATAAACTTTATTTATTGCTCAATGTTATCATTGTTAACTAATCTCCATTGGACATAATACACTTCTTCTAGCGTTGCTTCAACACTTCGAAGCAAGTCTCAAATTCAATTTTATGGCGATATGGCGTTCAATTGCTTTAGCGATTCTGTCTTGATCTCATGAATCTCTGCAAAGCGTAATCAGTTCATACCTTTTACCTTCGGCAATAGAAAAAGTCGCAGGATGTCAACTTGTATGAAATTGGAGGATGCGGAATCATAACGGTGTTGTTTTTTGCCAAAAATTAGCGTGGTACAATCGTCTGGAATTGTGTCGTCACAAATTCGGGCGTTATTTCGGTTTGCTTGACGTAAATGGCGTAAAACTTCTAGGTAGTACTCTTTGTCGACCGTATGTTCTGGTAGCAAGAACTCATAGCACATTATAAGTCGAACCTTCACAATCAAACGAATTTAGCAAGCTTTTTTCGCTCTTTACCCTTCAGACAGCTTTCATTGTGATGATTGGACCACATATACGCATGTTCCGTCATCAGTTACGATTTGTTTGAGCAATTCTGAATTGTCGTTGATTCATTACGCAGCTCCTGAACAGCGTCAATTCGACACTGCTTTTAATCGAAATACAACAATTTGGAAACAAATTTTGCTTCCATTTGTCCCATACCAGAAACATCCGAAATAATAGCTTGACATGAGCCAAATGAAATACAAGTGATTCTGCGGTTGTGCATAACTATTTTCTTCACATTTTCGATGTTATTATCAGTTATTGATCTGTTAGGACGTCTAGGGCGCTCGTCATCCTCAACATCTTCTCGGCCCTCTTGGAAAATTTGTAGTATTGTACCACTTATAAGTGCTTGTTATATTCATAGAAGAATTACCAAAAACAACATTCAACATGTCCAGCACTTAATTCAAATTCAAATTCAGTGGACACAAATTCTTTGTTCCATTTTTCACAAGTGAAAAATCACCGTGACACCAAAACACAAGTAATCTTATTGACAGCTAGCAATAAACTATATTATGAATATGGTCTTAGTTGTCAACATACGTTTAATAAGCCAAAAACACAAAAACAATATGACATTGGTCTTCTACAACCCACAAAATTTAAAAATTCCGCGTATATAATCATTATAAACAAATTGAAATTATTTTGGTTTTGTTTTAGATATTATAGATACTATTCAGCACTACATTTACAATCTGCGGGAAACCAAGGAAATGCTGAAAATTTACACATTATATATAAATTGGTTGGAGGAGTTGCATCTCATGGATATTTTGGAACCTGTAGGTGATATTATTGAAGAAATTTTAGAAACAATTATAAATGATCTGAAAAGAATCATTGATGATTATAAGCCATATTTCAATGCTTTGGGAGAAGCTATTTTCGGCAAATACGATGGATTAAGTCAGTTGCCTCCAATAGCCGAATTTAGAAAACACGCGAATAGGGTTTACCAGAAAACTGTCTGGATATGGAATTATCATAATACGACTAATGTTTTAAAATCAAAAATTCAACGTATTACAAACAACATAGACGATGTATTAATTTCTATTGAAAGGGACGATAAAACAATAGGCTTTGAAAATTTAATTGATCAAACTAATTATATTATACGTCCGGAGATTGGACTGATAGAAATTAGTCAGCCATTGCCTGTTGAATGGGAAGCATTCAATCGTCCACCTGCTTTTGAAGAGCATCCTTTGTATCAAAAAATCCATAACAAAATGGATCAGTTTTTAAAAATTTATAAAAACAAATATAATTGGATTGATGCAATTGAAAATTATTTAGATGATATATCTGATACATTACTTGAACCTGTCGTTGAAAATTTTGCTATGGTGATTGGAGATTTCAATTTAATCACATTTAATAATCATTTTTTCAACTTCAGTAGCAATTGTAGTTACGTATTAGCAAGTGACTTTAAAACAAATAGTTTCTCATTAATAAGTAATTTTCAAAATGACATCCATTCCCTGGATATTTTGATAGGAGGAACTCGGATAAGAGTATTCAATAATTACAATGTTTTATTCAATAACAAAACCATTGATTTGCCTTTTATTTATAATCATTTAAACATTATCAGATCTTATGATAGTGTTATTGTTGAAAGTACTAAAGGTTTTCATATAAATTGTAATATGAATTACAATTACTGCACAATTAAAATGTCTAAATGGTTATTTGGTAGAACAGGAGGTTTATTAGGAACAATTGATAATGAACAATACACGGATTTAAAATTACCCAATGGAAAAATAGCTGACGATGTGCAGGAGTTAATAAAAGGCTGGCAGTTAAACGAAAATTGTTCGGAAGATAATAAAACCGCTAATTATCTTAACAAAACAGCACAAACAAATAAAATTATGGCAATGCCATTGATAATTAATGCATTTCAAACACGCCTTTGTACTATATTTTTTGGAAATGACTTATCTCCATTATCCAAATGTTTTCTAAAAGTTAATCCGAGACCTTTTGAAGAAATGTGTAACAAGCATATGTCTAATCCGTTCAATCCATCGTTATGTACTTCAGTAGCTGCATATAAAAGGAAATGTGGGCAGAGTAAAGTTGATTTTGATATGCCTGAAATGTGCAGTACGTTATATTAGTCCATTTTTAATCTATATGTTTAAATCGAATTTGATTTTTTAGTTAAGTGTCAAAATCAGTTAAGCCTGCATGAACGTATATTCGAAAAATCAAATCCTAGGTCATTAGATGTTGTATTCATCACAGAATTAGATTGTCCACATAATCTTCATATCTCAAAGTTGCCAAAATTACTAGAGACTGAATTAAATAATATTAATTTCACATCAAATAGGTACGCTGCAGTAGGTTATGGTGGTTTTGCTTTACCAAAACCACATATTTTCACATTTAATAAACAAATTTGGATCAACTCTGAAGACGTAATAGTCAAAGCAACTCTGTAAGTAATTAAACGATATTCTAATAAAAATATAAAAAATATAATTTTTTAGGGGCAATTTAGGTAGAAAAGACAAAACTTTCAATGGAGTTTCAGCTTTAAGGTATGCTGCTGATTTAGATTTTAGACCTGGCGTACCAAAATTTTTCATTTTATCACAATGCGAAGTTGATACTAATATTGAAAACTCGCCAGCTTTGTACAATGATTTAGGAGAGAAAGATGTAATATTGCATGTTATTAAACGACAACCGTTTATAAATTATACATCTCAAATTGTTGGAATTGATGCAAATACGAATGTCGTTGTACCGCATAGTGGACTTGTTAACACTAAATCAAATATGCAGGTAAATTATTATTTATATAATATGGAGGTATTTATTGTGCACTAGTGTCTAACTAATGTTGTAGGCATATAACTTTGCACATGGCTTTGTAGTAGTAGTAGTAGTAGTATAGTAGTAGTAGTAAAACCTTTTATTGGCAAGTACAATACACAATATAACAAACATCAAAACAAAAATTTACACAAATAAACTACAAACAACATATACATTAATATCTTGGAGAAGAAAATTTATAAAACCCAAAATGGAAACCAAATTAAATTTGACACATATACAAATCCAACTAAAAGCACGAAACAAATAAAAGCAAAAGTACTAAACAAAAGCACTAAGAAATAACAAAAATTCTATAAAATAAAACTTTCTTCCCACCGTGCCTCCTTCAGTCTATTTAAGGGCAAGGAATTCGCATATATGATATCCTTATGTCTCTGATTCTTTTTACAATCCTTTCCTCTCTATCCCTGCAACCATTTTTTAAAATACTTTTATAACATATTTTTCTGCTCCTACAGACATTCTTCAATTTTCCATTTTTCTTTTATCTCAGTTTCCCATTCTAGTCCCTCACATTCCTTTACCCAGTGATCCCCCCATTCCTCTTTAGTCCCACAGACAATACACATTCTTT
>WYDF02258929.1:9318-19507 GCA_009867245.2 Adranes taylori
CATTACCCTTCATTTGATATAACTAAAAAAGTCTAACATTTATTGAGCTCCCTAACCGCCCAAACTGACCCACCCCCCCCCCCCCCCCAGTGACAACCCGACCGGGGTGTGACAATATCAACAAAGTCGAAGACAGAGGACCGAAGTGAATGTTGGAGTCTCTAAGAAAACACTTGCCAATATAGGCGTGTCTCAAGGATCACTCTTAAAACCAATCCTGTGTTTTATTATTGATTTTAGATTCAATAATAAAATTAATTTTCGGAAGTTTGATTTTAAAACCGTTTTGTAACACGATATTTCTTCTAACGACTACTGGGATTCAATTATATAACGTCCTACATGATTCGATGAAATGAACGCAAAGGCTATGTAATAGTTTGCTTTTCAGAATAAATAGGTTAGAATATTTACTGTAGCAGTAAGAACAAATTTAAAATAGATGGGTGCTAATTTCGAAAAATTGCATATTGATAAGGAATTATAAGAATTAGTTTAAAAATTGAGACAGGGTGGACACGTGTTTCTGGCATAGTTGTAGCTGTTATCAACACCCTCTCATGTCCTCTATAAGCACAATATATTACTAGACCGAATTATGAGTCCGATGTTCTATCAATACTCTAAATGCCTCTGTCTACCCAATTCCTAAAATTCTACAATTCCTAAGTGTATGCAAGTTTGCATATATTAAGATGTTATAAATCGATATGTTAGCTGTATACTGCATTCGGCATTGTATTAGTTGTGTGTAATGCATTTGGACGAGGTAGCACCTTACAAATTGAGATGAACTATTAAAGTGTTTTTATTTAACCGATGAAGAGCAAGGGACTTTAACAATCCAACTTCGTGTCGCATAATATTTCAATTGGGTTCATTTTCTGAGAAGCGCCGGACCACCCTAAAGATGGCCAAAGTTGTGTCTACAGTCACGTACTAACACGATATTTCAATGAAGAATGTAAGTAGTATTTACTGTAGCAGTAAGAACAAATTTTAAATATATAGGTGCTAATTTCGAAAAATTGCATATTGATGGTAAGGAATTATAAGAATAGTTTAAAAAAATTTAGAAATTAGCACCTATCTATTTAAAAAATGTTCTTACTGATACAGTAAATACTACTTACATTCTTCATTGAAATATCTTATTAGTACGTGACAAGGTGTTGTTAGTATTTAATATTTTAGGTGTTGAGCTTTGATTGTTAAAGCTTAAAGCCTCCTTTCAATTAAGATCACTATAGAAACAACTTTGGCCATCTTTAGGGTGGTTCGACCCTTCTCAGAAAATGAACCCAATTGAAGTATTATGCGAGGCGAACTGTGATTGTTAGTCTTTTCATTGGTTAGATAAAAACACTTTAATAGTTCATCTCAATTTGTAAGGTTTGCATTACACACAACAATTTGCATTACACACAACTAATACAATGTATTATAACATCTAAATATATGCAAACTTGCATACACTTTGAATCCAAAAGTAGAATTTTAAGAATTGGGTAGACAGAGGCATATAGAGTATTGATAGAATATCGGACTCATAATTCGGTGTAGCGATATCTTGCGCTTATAGAAGACTGATAACAGCTACCACTATGCCAGAAACACGCGTCCACCTTGCCGCAATTTTTAAACTAATTTTTATAATTCCTTATCATCAATATGCAATTTTTAGAAATTAGCACCTAACTATTTTAGATAGCTTAGACTTTATAGATAGATTCTAATTAAAACAATCGTCAAAAAAATAGACCCACTAAAAAAAGAACTGGGCCCATTATGAAGCTAAAAAATTGCACACAACGCCAAAGAATCATATTTAAATTCAACAATACATAAATTAAATAAGTTACGAATGTTTGAGTGACGACCGCTTATTCCTCCAGTTTACTGACCACTCAGTCTTCGCCATTAAACTTGTCGAAAAGTAGATTTCGCGCGCTTACGTTGCTGACATTTAACGACCTTAGAATGGTAAAATTGTTACTAATTCACACTCTACCTGAACAGAGCCGCGATTCGTTTAGACTTAATTCCGTATTCGACAAAATGGAAGATACGAGCGCTTCGATACAATATATCACAATTCATTTCATTAAAATTTAATAATGTTATAGTAACGACATATATAATACATATGTCATTTTAATTAATAATACATGTTATATAGTTATATGTTTAATAAATATTTACTACGTTTAATAAATATACATACAATAAAACATATTGAAAATGTCAACTCTCATATTAAAAGTTATACAAATCATAACAGTTACATAAATTAAGTCAAAAAATTTGAGACATATTAATTGGTTATATGTTGAAAAATTGTATTTAACGTGGTTGACGGCCCAAATGTTCGATGACAGTAGAAATTCTTTCCTTAATGGTAAGTTTTTGAGAAAATGTGAAGCTAAAGTTCAGCTGATTATTTATATTATTACAAGTTTTCATGGACATTGTTATTTCAAGGTTCTCAGCTATATTCATTTTTTATTCTATTATTCATGAAGTGAAGTAATTTACAATTGCTTAATATCAAATTTGTGTTCAGAACTATTAAATTCATTTATGTGAAGCGCTAAGTTAGCATTTGTCTTATTATGTAAAGTAGTATTGGTGATCAGAGATCTACCTGATTGACCAATGTATTCCTTGCTGCAAGAGCACGAAATAGAATAAATGCTACTTTTATGAAATGGAGATATTATATCTTTGTTGTTAATAAAAATACTACTTAAGTTAAATGGAGTCGAGAAGGAAAGAACGAACTTCTTATTCATAAGAAGTTTTTTCAAACAGATTTTTAATTCATAAGAAATCTTTCCGTAGAAAGGAAGCGAAAAGTAATATGCATCATTGGTAATTGGATTCGAATCAACTGGATACTGAATTTGTTCGAATCCAATAACTAAAGATCATCGAACATTTGGGTATTCAACCACATTATGTACAATTTTTCAACATATAAGTAATTAATATATGCCTCCAATTTTTAACTTTTAATTATATGTAATTGTGTTGAGTTGTATAACGTTTAATCTAAAAGTTTACATTTTTAACATGTTTCACTATATGTGTATTTATTAAATAAATATTAATTAAAATGACATGAATTATAAATGTCGTCAATAACGATAACATTGTTCGATTTTAGAGCAATGAATTGTGATATATATTGTGTTAAGCCGGTCATGACTTGTATCTTCGTTTTGTCGAATACTGAATTAAGTCTAAACATATCGCGGACCTGTTCAGTCAGTGTGAATTAGTAACCAAATTCTACCATCATAAGGTCTTTAAATGTCACCAACTTAAGCGCGGGAAATCTACTTTCCGTCAACGGTTCAGTGGTTGGCAAAATGGAGACATAAGCGGTAGTCACTGAAACTTTTATTTAAAACTTCTTTAATTTATGTATTGTTGAATTTAAATATGTTTCTTTGACGTTGTGTACAATTTTTTGGCTTGACAATGGACCTAGATCCCGAAAACGGTTACTAAAAGTGTAATCAAAATAAACGTGGATGACGACGACACATTGTTTGATATTATTTTAATATGAAATGGGCCACGGCACCACACACGTACTATAGATGTTTTAAATATAGATCTTGTACTGCATGAGTGATCCAATACAATTGTAGAGTAACAAAGAATAGCCTGAACCAGAGGATGACAGACAAGCAATCCTGCTTCTAGCAAAACAAGATTTCTTAGTAATATTTTCGGCCGTTCTTATAGGGTGGTTCCTATCACAGTTTAGGATCAATCTACAATCCCAGGAATTAACAATGCTCAATATTTCAGTCACTGGGCGTAATAAAACTCTGTGAGCCTAAATGTACCAATTCTCTTTGGCGCAAATAGTTTATCGCGGTAACAAATAAATAGGAAAATTAAAATAAATCTTACCGCCGGCATTATTTGATTGTCTTCCAGCACCTTGTTCACTATTATTAGTATTATTACCGTTTCCTCTTCCAAAATGGAATTCAGTACTACTACTATCTCCCATATTCCCTCCTCCAGCATCCGTTCTGCCGCCATTGTCCCCACCATTGCTTCCATTACTTCCATTTCCACTTAATTCTTGTCTGTATTAAAACGAAGTTGATTTAGCATTTTTTTAATATATCTAAAAAATTACAATAGATGTCAGAGTAGTTAGCGTTCAACAATTTTGTCAATTTCATTTCGATTCATGCTATGTTTCTAGAATGTTTTTCTAAATTGGCTGTTTGCTTCTTATATGTTCTTTAAACCATTAATTTGTCTTCCACTTTCTTCTATACAAGTGGCGTTACAGTTGCTGTAAATTATTTGGTAAACCACGTTCTTTTTTTCGTTTTATACGTTTCGATTTTGTCTTGCATAATATGCCGTAGATTTTGTTTTGTGTTATATTCGCATTTAATATTGAATTTATAAAGTAGTTCGTCCGTTTGTTAATGTTCCTTTGGTATGTAAATTTTCTGTAAGTAGATGTTTTATTGCCGTTTTTGTTGTGAATTATATTTGCTATTGTTTTTATTAAATTCCTTTTTTCTAT
Source organism: Adranes taylori (assembly GCA_009867245.2). NCBI lineage: Eukaryota > Metazoa > Arthropoda > Insecta > Coleoptera > Staphylinidae > Adranes > Adranes taylori. The sequence continues at coordinate 13,880 of WYDF02258929.1, forward strand.
CTTGTTTGTTATTTTCATTATTATATTTTGTGAATAGTTGTTAGTAGCTATTTCTGTCAGTATTTTGGTTTAGTTCTTTTTATCTTCTAATACTCATGGAAGATTGTTGCTTTTTACGGTGAATGTTGAGAAGTGTGCGGGGAGAAGTTATGAGGGGTGGAAAGTTACTTTTATAATTATATCGGTAAATGTGGGTTTCCTATATATACTAATTTAAATTCTGTCGGGGGTTCTCTTATGGTGATGTCTAGAAGATTTAGTTTGTTGTAGGTTTCGATTTCCTGGGTGAATTTTAGTTTTGTGTGGATTTTATTTATATTCTTACTGAATTGATTGAGATACATGGACATTATCTGCCTGTAGAACGGAAAACTAAAATTCACACAGAAAATCGAAAGGGACAACAAACGTCCGTCTGGTAATGAAATATAATTTACAATGTGAAGTAATATGTCCAAAACAAATGTCTTAAAAAGACATTTGTTGTTATTATAAATTATTCCTTCTTAGTATTACGTACCGATTTCTTCAATTAGTATTTGCTTAAATTTAGCGCCTATATAAATTCACAACGCCTATATAAATTGAATAAACAATTTTCCACTAGCATTAGAAGATAAAAATAAAGTAACCAAAATGCAGACAGAAATAGCTAATATTTTTCTTACCAACAATATGTAAAATATCCACAATCCAGATGCACACAAGTTGCATTACATAACGAAAATACCCTCGTAAAAATAAAAGAATTCAATTAAAAATAAGAGAACTCAAAAATAAAGTGACAAAATGAAAACAGCACAACTAATCCCGATAAACAAAGCAATGGTCCCATGAATGCAAAAACTACAGATCAACAGTCATAATTTCAATTTTTCCAACATATTGGAATTATTAATGGCTAATAGAATTGTAAGTTTTCTATAGAAATAATAGTCCAAGGAAGTATTATTGGTGTATTATTTCTTGTATTATTTGTAAACGACTCTAGCGCAAATTTAAACTCTCACTTAATCCAGTGTGGTGATGATACCGTAGACTAAGTCCCGCCGTAGACATACCATCTCTGGAAGGGAATGCAAAGAAAATATTGCAGAGGAAAAGGTTTGATTTATTTGAAAGCTGTTAAAAATGTTTTTTTTTATTCATGTATAAAAAGAGGGCCTTTTCTGAATTACTGGAAAAATACAAGACAATACTTGTTCGTAAAAACGGAGACTCGCATCCTACACATGCAGACTTCTTGAATCATAGATCGACTTGTACCATCTCAAATCTTTCTAAACAGTTATAACTGCTGATTGGTGGATCGTTGTACTTTAATAGATAAGAAGTTATAAAAAGAACTTATCGAGGTCAGTACAATTTCTCTTTGTCAAGCATTTTGGACGAGGGTTCTGAAGCATGAACAATCAAAACCACCTTTAGCAAAGCGTTTGATTGCGTTGAAGACATTCACGAATAAATTATAATTATTTGATCTGCCCGACACACTACTTGCACTGATCATCTCATTTAACCGGCAGATGTAACTTGGTTAAAATGGATTGATTAATTCATAAATGTATACATTACTTATTAGACTCAGTTGAAATAACTGTTACGATAAGAAGTACCTGCAAATAGGACAAGTGCCGTGCAATTCTAACCATGGCCGTATACACTGTTCGTGGTACACATGTTGGCATGCTAGTTGACGAACTTTTTCATCTAAACGAAAGTCTTCCCAGCACACTGAGCATTGTAATTTTGCAGCTACTTGATCACGAGTTACTTCTACCACTGGAATGGCGTCAATGACATCTTTCGCCAGTGGCGGAGGACCTAGAAATGAAAATAAAATCATTAATAACATTTACTGTTATTTGAGATAATTCAATACTCATTATTAACCTCAATACTTTTTATTATTGAAAATATTTTTTTATACTTATCAATAATAAATATAATATGACTAGATTTTATTGGAATGAAGCACGATAAGTTAAAAAATAATTTATGAGAAATTTCGCATAGAGCAACAAAGAGATTAGCTTTTAATAAAGTACATTATTCTTGAAGAAAATATTAATAGAAAAAAATTGTGGTTGACTTATGTACTTATATATGACTTATGTATTAACTAACTTTGCAATTTTATTCATTTCCAATAGATCTAATTTTAAAATATATTTATATTGCGTTTTTCATTAAGCGGGTCTGAATTTTAAAATTGAATAAGAATGTGTGAGATATGACGAAAATTTTTTTGCGGATTAAAGTACAATCAATACCATTATGTTTTAAAAATGATATCGTGCAAATGACCTCCGCGGCATCTTTTACAAAACTCGATCCGAGAGGTCCAATTTTATACGACTCTGTTGCATAAGTCCAGCTGGATCTCACCAATGGTTTGGATGATGTTGTTCTCCATTTGGTCAATTGTTGCTGGTTTATTGCCATAAAGGCGTTAAATCGCACGATCTTGGCGGCCATTTCACATCGTCTTTTCTGGAAATAACGCGTTCTGGGAACTTTTCTTGCAACAACTCCAATGTAACGTCCGATGTGTGATACGTTGCGCCGTCTTGTTGAAACACATGTCATCCAATTGAAGCCACAAAGTCAGTTATCATGGTCCGATAACGCCCGCCATTGACAGGCAACGCCTGATCATTATCGTTTCGAACGATATATGACGGCAATATATATGACTTCCCAATTATATGTCTTCTCAAATGTGGCAATTTTATTTGTTCATGAAAGCGTTTAACCAAAAATATGGGGGGAGGATAACGAATCAACAAACTGTAATTACTGCTGTACTTCACAAAATAAGTTTTTCAACAAGAATGTTAAAATATTTTTGAGAACTTTCTTCAATATTGATTCTGGATTTCCATAATGTTTTTATGGTAAACGAGCCAAAACGATACCTTCAGGTTTCACAATGATATTCCTGAAAAAATAATGCTTTAGTTTACTTCAAAAATTTCCGTCTATAGTTGGAGAATATGAAGGCAGTGATGTTGATGTGTCTGGGTATAATTTTTCAGGATAGTAAAGTTCAAAAAGTAGATCAAACTTAAAATATTACAAAAATATTAGTATAAGAGAACTAGGTCCACGGAAATCCAATAATAAAAACCCCGGTTTCTCTTCGTAGAAGTATCGCAGATGATGCCAATTACAAAATTAAATAAGTTACACATCTGAGCTGTCGGCAGTATCATAGGAGCAAGATAGAGTTACTTCAAAAATTTCCGTCTATAGTTGGAGAATATGAAGGCAATGATGTTGATGTGTCTGGGTATAATTTTTCAGGATAGTAAAGTTCAAAAAGTAGATCAAACTTAAAATATTACAAAAATATTAGTATAAGAGAACTAGGTCCACGGAAATCCAATAATAAAAACCCCGGTTTCTCTTCGTAGAAGTATCGCAGATGATGCCAATTACAAAATTAAATAAGTTACACATCTGAGCTGTCGGCAGTACTATAGGAGCAAGATAGAGTTGTCTAAAGTGTAATGTCATTTTGTTTACTAAACGTATTTTTTGTAAATTTCGTTAATATATAAAATCTAGTATCTTTTCAAAATAAACATGTATCATACTTAATTTACAATTTCCCTATACATTCTCCCAAAGTACACAATTGGGTACAGAAATTTCTTTCAAAAACTTTTTAAAAAATTACTTTTAACAATTTTGTTAATGAAGCAATGAAATCTACGTAAACAAAAGAAGAATATGGATCATTGAGATGAGTTCTCTAAAATAAAAGCAGTGACAATCAACATTTGAAAATTATCATTAATTGATCACAACTCGGACATTGAAAACATCATCCTATAAATCGTGGACCATGTTGGTTATCTCAATTTGATGTCTAATGAACTCAAGCATTCATAAAAACAAATAATTAAAATAATAATACAACGAATAATAAAAAGGCAGGCAAAACTAAAAATAATAAAGCAAAAACCCATAAAGATGTTGCAGAGGTAAAGAAACCAGACATCGAAGATATGGTCCCGTAAAACTTAGAAAACATCGTAAACTTTAAACTGTGAGTTAAGAGGTGTGTGTGGAAGATGCTCCAAAAGAACACGATTACATTAATAGGCTTGCCCCAAATACCAGCATTGAAATTATAGAAAATTACCTAAAAAATAAAAATGTAAATAACGTGATATGTGTAAAATTAGATTCTAAATATCCGGATGAATACAGCTCCTTTAAACTGAGTATTCCTCGCAAATATAAAGAAGAGGTGATCAAACCAGATATTTGGCCCAGAGGTACACAGGTAAATGTTTTGGAAAAAACGGATAAACACAAAAGTGAAGTAAAGGAAAGAAAATTTAGTAGTATAAGTATATTTCATATAAATGTCGTCCTTATTAAGTAAAGTAAATGAGCTGGAAGCATTTGTTAAGTGTGAAGGAATATTACCTACAGCAATCAGCATTACAAAATCATCATTAAAAGAGTCGCAAACACCACATATAAATCTTGCAGACTAAAGTATATGCGCGCTTCTGCAGAAAACACACGAAGCACGGAGGCGTTTTAAATTTTATAAGAAATGACGAATTATGTGAAGAGATCGATGGTATCAACAGACTGTCCCAAGAAGGAGTCTGTGTAATGTCGGCAGTCAAATTATTATCTTAAATAGAACCATTGTAACAGTATATCGCCCACCAAGCGGAAACCATGAGTCCTTCTTAAACATCATCGAAATAGTATGTGATAAGTTAAAAGGAAAACGGTCTGCGATAAATGCGACCTTTAATACTATATTTAATGTCGATTGCAATACACGAAATGATCTATTAAACTCATTCAGCTCTTTTGGTTTCTGCATCACAATAAATCAAAATACCAGAGGATCAAATTACCTGGATAACATCTTTGTGAATTTAGATGAAAATTCATACATCTCATCTGTATTGGACCCGGATATCTCCGACCACAATGGACAAATGATTAAAATCACAACAAATGACAAGTTGCTTCTCAAGGCAGTCACATTTAGAACACTTTCAAAGCTAAATATTTCGTAACTATCAAACGAAACATGGCATTTCATACCCCGTCCTGAGGTGCTTCCCGCGGCAAATGTCGTTTGTGTGGTCGAGCAATTTAATGCTAAAATTACAGTTTTATAGTATATGTTTCCAGAGTTATTAGTACGGAAATACAGCCACTCGGACTCTATTGTGTGGTTTGATCATTCAGTTAGAGGCATGCGTCATACTTCACTTTTTTTAAATGACTCTAGGAGGCAATATAAAACCACCCCAGGTCAGAAGGATTTCGAAGCCTTCAGAGCTAACTGTAGAAAAATTATTTCAGATAGGAAAATTGAAGCCCATTGCTCCTATGTAAATAAGGCGGGAAATAAGACAAAAGCTGCCTGAGGCATAATAAAACATAAAAGTCCCGGTCTCGAAAGGATGAGCCTGGAAATATATCAGCTGATATCTTCAACAGATACTTTGTCGGAGTGCCTGACGAAATAATAAAAAACTTAAACGCGGTAAAGCCCATTTCTATAGATCTTAGCATTCCACAAAATACCGTTTCCAAATTCACCCTGCGTGAAGCTACATTTATTGAAGTCCGAGACATAATCAT
>WYDF02258940.1:0-19507 GCA_009867245.2 Adranes taylori
TATTCGCATAAATAATTTGTATATATGAGAAAGCAGGCTAATGGGGCGATAGTTTACCAGGTTTGTTATGTCTCCTTCAAGGTTATACCTAACCTTAAATTTTTTAATTTGCGTCTCATCTATAACAGCTAGCTCGCCTGCTTTAACTACATTCTCCAAGCGCTGGACAACCAAATTTGTACCAGCGCGCAATTGAGCTATATCAACCGACATTTTGTACAATACATGATAGGTAATCAACAACAAGAGAGGGTGAAAAGAGGATGTATGAAAAGGACCATTGCGGTAGAGAAATGCTGGATGAAGAGATAAATCGGTATTAAGTGTGGTGTGGATCGGTTCAGGAAAATGGTGAGATATAAGAGGGACATGATAATAGAGGACAATGCGAGTGTTGTTAAATGGGTGTACTTAGATGTAATCAAGGAGATGATTGAAGGGGGAAGTATGAGTGTGTGGAATAGGGAGAGGGGAAAGATTTATGAAAGGTTTGGATGGTCTATGGCTGAATGGTATCGTAAAATAAATCACATAAAATATACTATAAATGAAGTATTATAACGGATGAAGGATGTTGAAAAGCAAGAGCGGGATGTAAGATAAACGGAAACAAGATACAATTGTAGATATAAATATATAATGGTTAATGGTAGAATGCCAGAGTATTTGATGATGGAAGAAATTATGAACGAGAAACGGATGGTTGCGAGATTTAGGTGTGGAAGCAAGGAAAGCGGTACCTGGTATTAGATGAAGGAGGGTAGAAGAAGATCTTAGATATGTGGAAAGTGAAGAAAGATAGGAGCAGTGAGAAAAGGAATCTGAAGGTTTCAAATGAGATGAGGAAGAAAGAAGGTTGACTATGAACTGGCAGATTTGTATGAGATTACACGACAGAGGTTTAAGGATAATAAAAAAGATACTGATGGGTATATTGGAGGGGTAATTCCAGATAAAATTGGGTGACGGAGCTTTTAGGAGGTAAACTTTTTTCCTGCGCTCTTCTTTCTCTCTATCTCTCTCTCTCTCTAAATTAGAATTATATATTGTTTAGTGTTGTATTGTGTTAAATTGATTATGCCAATAAAGTTGCTTACTATTACATATGATCAAGACCAAATTCAGTTACAACAACTAATACAATTCACTTCTATCCGTTCTGTTTTTATTATTTGGATGTTTACTTCTTCGTTTCTCGAATATTGACTTGTCAAAATTGAGCGGGTACAGAAAAAGCTTCAAATCCACTTAATGAATTTTGTTAACGCTACTGCAGTAATTCAGTCTTTACTTTAAAGGGTTCTTCTTACGAAATTGTGTTGACATGTGTACGAACTTTCTTAGAGAAGCTGAGATAAGCGGGAAATTTCTTAGAGAAGCTGTGATGTCCAAGTTGAAAATCGACGAATAAAGAATATGAAAATGCTTGGAGAAGCTGATTATAATATGGCATTCACATAAAAAAAAAATTATATGCTATGACTTTAGTGACAAAAATCGTTGGAAGCTTTGACCAAAGGAAGCAAGAGATTTTAACCAAAACATGTTCCTTTTTGATAGAGCAGCGTTATCAGCGTGTATTAACTGACTATCAAAAGCGATGATAATGATAAGTGACAATCCTAATGGAATGCATGCTGATTACAAATACTTCAAACTTGCAGATGAGTTTACAGAAATAATTTATTATTAACGTTTTGTTTTTTCGGGTTTTTTAACTTCCCAAGTTTAAATGAAGCAAGTTCATTTACAGTTGCAATACAAAAATTATATACAGCATAATATAAATTCTTCTTCCTACTCATTGAACGTTAATTTTTTTGTTTGTTATACTTATATTTTGGTTACCTGACGAAGGTCTAATGCAGTGAAACCGGTCTTAGAAAATATAAAGCGATTAAAAATATATGAATGCATATTTTTATTTCCACTTTGTTCATATACAATTTACTTTGTTTATTACATATACGTATATAATTTGTTCATATCATTTTCTTTAAAGTATAACAATTAAAAAGTTCAATTTAATTAACATTCAAATTGATGAGTAAAATAATGTATACCTAAATTGCTAAACCTTTTGGTCACCGCTTAATGACAAGTCTTGTAATCTGTATGTCATCAAAGAGTTATTTCAACGTCAAAATCTCTGTTTTAATTTTAATTAAAAGCGTGATTGTTTTTGACGCTAAATTGGTACGCAACGCAAAACAAGAGAAAAAAGCCAGCGGAAGCATGCAAGAGGAAAGAGAACGCGAGCAGAAAAAAATACGATGAGAACAATAATTTCGGTAGGGAGATTGCGGAAATGGGAGAATACGCATCCAGCAAAAAAAAAGAAGAGACAAAGAATATAAAAAAAAAAACTGACGATTGTTTAAGCGACTAATTTATTTTTGAAAAAAATACGTAATTGGTTTCGCAATTCATGAATATTCATAGACATGCGTTAGAATGGATTACAATGATTGAACGTAAATTGTTCTCGGATTGATTTTCGATTTTTCCAAATACAAATAGACGTGTTAAATTAATGCTAAATTATTTCGTTACAGAACTACATATAAACTTAGTTCGCAAAATGTTTGATTGTATATTTATGTAATCAGTTCATTGCATTTGTATGGTAAATATATTTTTAATAATTGATGCGGTTTAAAGCAGGCGTCATATTTGACTAATAAACACAGACAGGATGTCAAAAATGTTAGGTATGTCATTCTTTTAACCCTTCATCCGTAATGCTTTGTTTTAATTTTGCAACAGATGATACAGGCTACAGGAGAAAAAGGAGGTGCCAATCTTTTTCAGCGACCTTCTTCTTTGGATGTCTTCTTTTTTTAATTGAATATTTGATGTTTCTTAGTTAAACCTCGTAGTTATGCCTCCACACTGGCATAATTAAATAGAGTAAATTATTATTTCTTTTTACTTGTGTCTCGAAACAATGTGTATCTCGTCCGGGACTCGAACCCGGACCTCTCTATTGCCGGTAGATTGCTCTACCAATTGAGCTAACGGGCACTTATTCAAACACACAAATAATTTTTAAAATATATTTGTTTTCCGTATCTATTAAGATAGGCAACTTATATATCAGGATTTCCAATTATTTTATTCCAATTAATGAAGACTACCAAACTGCTTGTAGAGAAATCAGTTTTTATGGTGTTAACATGCATTTTAATATAACAGACTGCACAATCAACGCATATGGGACTTACTAAGTCACGCTGATACACCACTGGTTACTCTTGATATCATATACTAGCGGTATATACGCAAATTAACAAATTAGCTGGATGGATATCGTTGCATTATGAAGCAATCACATTAATTAATTATTTAAGCAGGTAATCATCGAAAAATGCGAATCATATATGAGAGACTACAAAGATAGAATTCCGATGAACTTTTTGGGGGTGGATGGCAATTTCTGCTAAAAAAACTGATTTCTCTACAAAAAGTTTTGGTAGTCTTCAATAATTGGAATCAAATTGTAGAAACAGATCGCGACAATCAGATCTAATGCAAGAAATATTTCAAATTAACCTAAAAACACCTTGTAAATGACAGTTCGCATACATGTAACACATATAGAGTTTTCAATCAAACAATATTTGTCCGATGCTAGGTTCAGAACGGAGTCAATGTATATTCACTTATACAAATACAATGATGTTCTGTAAAAAGAGAGGGTGTTGATAAAGCTTTAAATACCTTATAGCAGAAATGGCCATCCACACAAAAAGTCCATCGGAATTTTTCTATCTTTGTAGTCTCTCATATATGATTCGCATTTTTCGGTGATTACCTGCTTAAATATTTAATTAAAATGTTTTTAAAATTATGATGAATGTGATGATACAAATATAAAACTTTTTTACAGAATTGTGCAAGGGGTTCAGAATTATTCAAGGTTAAAATGTGGAACAAACGCTTGAGAACCCCGTACTTATAGTAATACTTTTACAACATACAAAATTTAATAATTTAAAAATAGTACTAATTTGAAATAACAACTTGAAGTAATGAAATTTGAAAATAGTACCTATCGTGATTTGATACTAGTGTTTTGCTTTGTTACGGCACCTGTTTTAGCAGAAGCATCCTCACGTGATTTTCGAAGCACGAACCAAATCGAACAAGGGCTGCGCAAACAGTGGCAACATGTTGGAAGGCATTCGTCAGGGGAATATGGCGCCGCATGCCGGTTTCCTGCCATTGAGCGGAGGTAGCAGTATTGGCCTTATTAGCGGCAGTTCTGCTAGACTTAAACGAAATTTACATAGCAGGCCCGAATTAAGAGAGGAGGATTTGGATGGTCTATGGGAGGCGGCAACTAATGGTACGAATAATTTTTTATATCTTAATATTTCATTTATAATATTTTTCACAAGTTTGATATTTATGCTTAACCATTTTATACAAACTATCCAAACAAAATTAAGTATTCACTAAGTGTTTTTGACATTGTGAGTATAGGGCTAGACTACGATTAATGCCCCCCTCCCCCGCCCCCCCGCCGAAATTTAAATCATATCTTATTTGGAAGCTACTGAGCACAGTGGTCTATATCATATCTTCCAGATTTGCTTCTTTCAGGAGTTATAGTCTCCCAAATTGTCTCAACATGCCTATATCAAATCATTCATAAAACGCTCTTAACACGTTAATACTCACTAAAACTGCTTGATACCATAACTTTTTTGTATAAACATTTGTTATAAAATATTAAACTATAATAAATAACGTTTCTTATTATTTATTTTTAATAAATAACTATATTTTAACAATATTTATTTAACTATATGCATTTTTAATATCTATATTTTAACATTATTTGTAAATAACATTTATTTCTGATAGAATCGGAAATTTTAAATTGAATAACGCGGACGGGACTGCAGTGCCACCTACGCTGTGCTCTCGTCCGTTTCTTTTACAGAGCAATGAGGGCGATATCATGGGACAGGCAATAGAGTCAAGCGCGTCGAAATAGAGCGGGCAAATATTATACATTTTACATTACATTCAATTATTATTATATTATTTTAAATATATTTTCGTTAATCGAAGAAAAGCACGCCTTTAATGTCTACAAGGCTCGCTGGTTGATATCCACAGGCTCGATAACAAAGAAAACGCAAATAATGGTCAAAATCTTGGCCAAGCTATGAATGACGCAACATTGCGCAATTGTTGCGAAGATGACCATAATGGGGCTGGACAAGTAGGCGACCAAAAGGATATTACACAGAATTTATTGGTTCAAATGACTCGAATGCTGAACCTCATGGAGGGAAACATGAGTAGCAGGGAGTCAGCCAGTAACGATGACGGCATTGTGACGGCTATTTTGATGATCATGTTCGAGAAGATGATCATTGGGGAAGATCAAGATGATCCTGTTACATCTTGCCTCGAAATGACAAGATGTAAATTGAAGGGAAACGCGAAAGCGTAGTATTCGGCGCAAAGAAATTAACACGCTCGCAGATTTTGAAAGATCATTTACGCGTATATTTATGAATACGTTGAGCACGGTTTATGAATACACATAGACAGGGATATAATGAAAGCTTAATAAGTTATATACATGAGAAGTTTGTGTCATGTCAGGCACTAAAACTGAGTTTCAGGGAAACGAAAGAACAAATTTTAGTGGGACTTACAAATCAGAATAACTTCTCGGGGATCCATGTAAATGATCAAATGGATATGTACGACTACATAGATGATTTTACCACTTTAGATCCTATGAACATCAAAAACCACAGGGAACCAAATTTCAAATAACCCAAAAGAAAATCCCTCAACACCGGCGCAGAATAGCAATTTTACCCGTACAAATGTTAATCTATGTTTCATTTATGTTTAATTTATGTTTCAAGTGCCAAAGTAGTTCCCATATGGCGAAAGATTATCCCCAGAGGATGATGGATTTGAATTGTTTCAAATGTCAAAAACAATGGCATCTAAAGCCAAATTCCAAAAAAGAAAAATCGTTGGTTATACAAGCTACTCACGACAACACCATAAATAAGTACCTAATTTTATTTAGCAATTTACTCTAAACTAATAATTTTAATATTTTGATTTAATTTATTTAGAATTTCTTATTAGGTTCTGTGACTGGCGTAGATTTTGTTTTCGAACTGCCTGAAAAAATGCTCGGCCTAACAATATATTACGTATTTCCTACCACTAAATTTTGTACCTCTGTCCTACTTTGACCTAACTATCTATTAACCCCACTATCGCTAAATACGGCGGCCATAATTAATATTCGACTAATTGTAAGCGCCTCATGTTATCATACATACGGGTACCGCTATTTACTGTGCTATCTTCCGCATACGCATCAACCACCAATCAAATAGATAAATATTGATAATACCGTACCCTTTACGCATCGTTAACAGGTAAAGCTCTACCCAATCAAAGACTTTCCCCTGCTACCTAAAATCTGTCTGACTTTGCGTCAATAAACTCATTCTATCCGTCGGCAAAAGCTATAAACGCATTACTTCCAATTCCCATAGAAATCCTATATTTTACACTTTTATGTAAGTGTCAGGTTCTTAACGTCTTAAATAATATTTTCTGTTATGAAGGAAAGTTTAATCGATATTCAAGTTATTAAATAAAGTCAGCTTTAATTTTGTATGATCGTGAGAATGCTTGTCTCACCAAACATTCCAAAGGAACAAACCATTTTGGATTGATTTTGATGAGAATTCTAATCTATGCACAATAAAATTTATTTAACACGACGACAATTTCTAGCGTTACAATATAGCCTAGACATTTGCCTCTACATTCTCTCTTCAATGTTTTCTTTAAATGCTCTTATTCTTCATCTGCATTAATACATTGCATTAGTTCACGATTTTCTGTTATAGATATATCAGATTGGTGGTCAACTGGTGATATTGGCTTTCATCGGCATAAATGGAGCCAACTGTTCGGTCACGATCGACGATCCAAACGTGACGTACGAGAAGCAACGAAGTACATCGAAACAGCAATTGTGATCGACAAGGCAATGTTCGAGAAACGCAATGGAAGTACACGCGCCGAAGTCGTCCATGATGCAATTCAAATCGCTAATATTGCTGATCTTTATTTTAGGTCCATATATGTTTATTTAATTTGTGGGTGTCTATTATAATCGTACTAAAAGGTGCTGTCAAATAGAATGCAACGTACTCTCGCTGTTATCGTATCATGCTAGTCAAACAGTACGTCTCAGTCCATTTGAATTTTTACTGAGTGCGCGGCGGACCTTGTTAAACAAACAGAAAAATGGTTAAACAAGCAATTCATAACATAAAGTTGGCAATGTTCAAACTGGCAACATTCAGTTGGCAACGTTCAGTTGAAGTTGGCAACGTTCAAAGTGTAAATAGGTCGCCAACAAAACTGACTTGAAAGTAAATTGCTAGGAAATATCATCAAACGATTACTCGTAGCAAAATTTTCTTTGATTTGTTTGAGCACACTAGACCGCAATTAACTATAAGCATTTTGTCTGCGCTCTGTTTGATAGTACCTTACTTGTTATGCATTGTAATAAAAATAATGAAAAGCATCTGTGTAACTCCTTTATATAAAATTTAATTTTGCAGGACTTTAAATACAAGAGTGTCTGTTGTATATGTTGAAACATGGCAAGGAGGAAACCAAGCTGTGATCGATCCTAATCAAGATATCTCCCGCGCGTTATCAAATTTTAATGACTACACGTCGAGAAAATTATTTAAGGTACTAAACTATAATACATTTTTATAACTACAACAAACAATATAATTTACATATTTACAGAATATTTTACTTGAAACATGTTTGGAAACCATTTCTCAATATTCCCTTTGTAACGAATGACCAGGTACTAAATTAGATACAAGATTGAGTGGATGATATTAATGACGATTAGCATGTTAAGATAGATCGCTAACGTTTTTAGCACCTAATAGTATTCGTCAACGGGCAAAGCCATTTTCCCGTTGCGCTAAATTCTCGTTAATCAATACTTCGACATTTATCTGGTTCGAAGGAGCAAAAAATGTAAAGGACGGTTCTAGATCAACGAAACTTGACTGGTTTTCCCGTATACCTTTTACAAAGTACCAAAAGCTATATGCGAGACGAATAAATTAGCAACAACCCTCGAGCAAAATTCAAACAAACGAGCGAAACAATAAACCACGACTAGTATTCAAATAAAAATGCATGTAAGGCCACTTACCGGGTGTTGTCTTCATTCACTTCTTCTGATAGGATTAAGGAAATGGGTATGTGTATAAGGACTGGGTTCTTTCTTGCACACCCGATCGTGAACTACCACGAATTAATTCTTTTTCTAACGGAATCAATGCGCTGTTTGCATATTTTTCTGATAGTTAGATATTTATCTAACTTTGTAAGTGGTCGGAAGGAACTAGTTCGTTTGATGAAGTCAATATCTGATTCGGTAAAAATAACCTAGCACATGAATCCTCCATCCGCTCTACATATGGGTAGAATTTGGAAAGTCGGCATTAAATCAGTAAAATCTCATTTACTGCGACTTATTGGCAAATAGCTTCTAACTTATAAGGAGTTTTCGACATTGTTGTGGCAGATCGAAGCTGTTTTAAATTCAAGGCCATTGTATCCACTCAGCTCGCACCCTAAAGCTTTAAATGTTTTGACCCCCGGTCATTTACTAGGTTTCGAACCGTTAGGTAGTACGCCAAATGAGAACCTAGTACCACTCGCTTTAAATCGTTTAAACTGCTAGAAATTAGTCCAGCGTATTCATCAAGATTTTTGGAAGAGCTGACGACTGGAGTATATCCTACAGCAACATTATTCGTCTGGTGATTCCAACTCTAAAAATCTAAAAGTTGGCACTCTCGTTCTGATTAAACATAATCAAGTATCGCCACTTAATTGGCCATTGGTGCAAATGGTGGGGATAGAATTTGTCGTGTTATTACTATCTGCACTTCCGCACGGTAGTATCCGCACTGTTACAGGTGCACCTCCCTGTCAAAAAATGTGTCCCCTCGCCAACCAATAATCCTTTTATAAGTAGAGTATTAGAACACATTGCATTGCATTTTTGGTGGGTTTGTTCTGCTATGAATCGTCTATTCTAAATTTAACGTCCACCCCCAGTAAAATATTGTTTATAGTTTAGTTCCTCTTTCTACTGACTATGTATCTGTCTATAGTTTTGTGGTGCTTTCATAGACTTAAGTTTTTCTTGCCAGCGAAGGCAACTAAGAAAAAACCAATAGACTAACATTGGCAATTAGCGTGTGAGGATTGATCACTAACGTTTTTAGCACGTAATAGTATTCGTCAGCGGGCAAACTCAACGCTAAATTTACGTTAATCAATACTTTGACATTGATTCACTTCGAAAAAGAATTAATTCGTGGTAGTTTGCGGCCGGGTGTGCATGTAGGAACACAATCCTTATACCCACATCCATTTTATTAGTCCTATCAGAAAAAGCGAATGAAGACAACACCCATATCATGACGACAAGTGGGCTTGCATGCATTTTTGTTTGAATAGTACTCGAGGTTTATTGTTTCTCTCGTTTGTTCGAATTTTGCTCGAGGGTTGTTGCTAATTTATTCGTCTCGCATATTGCTATCGGTACTTTGTTGAAGATATCGGTAAATCCAGTTAAACTTCGTTGATCTGGAGCTGCCCTTTCTAAGAGTAAAACCCAAAAAGCTAAATTTGGTGAAAAAGCTTTTAATTTGTATGAGGACCTATGAAAATGAAACAATAATTAGGTACGGTGCAATACAATAAAAAAACATATAAGATGTATTAAAAAAATTTATTTGTACTAAACTCACTGTCTAAATAACATTTTTCACTTCTTGTGACGCGTTTCGGTTCGTGCGAGCCATTCTCAAACACACACATCTTTATCAGATTTGTTCGTTATATTGAGGTCAGTTAAACAGTTAATATTATAAAGAAGTCAGTGTTTGAGAATGGCTCGGATAAGCCGAAACGCGTGACAACAAATGAGAAATGTGATTCCGACGGGGAATTTAATATAAATTAAACACATAATAGGTCACATAATTAAAACAATACATAAAAAATAAAAGTAATCTGAAAGGACAAACTTATGTAGTATTAAAGTTGCTAAAAATATTGTAAAACGTGTTGTGGTAAGAACGATATTAAAAAACCGCAAATTATACCAATACCTAAAATATAGAGGTTTTCTACAATTAATTAAAATATTTGTTGGATTCAATGCTCGTGGTTCTTTGGCAGGTGGGACGCCTGGACTTAGAGAGGCAGTTAATCACGCAAGAGCAGCCAAACTGCTATTAAATGAATTTGAACGTTATAATCAACTTAAGGAAGGAAAAGTTGACGACAAAATGGAAATGGGTTATTATTCAAACCATATGAAAATGGATTAGGTTTATATGTAAACAAAAAATATTGTAAAACGTGTATTGGTAAGAAGAATATTAAAAAACTACAAATTATACCAATCCTTAAAAAGTGGAGGTTTTCTACAATTAATTCCAAAATTTGTTGAATTCAGTGCCCTTGGTTCTTTGGCAGGTGGGACGGCTAGGCAATTAATGACGCAAGAGCAGCCAAACAGCTATTAAATGAATCTAAACGTTATAATAAAGTTATGCAAGGAAAAGTTAACGAAAAAATGGAAATGGTTTATTTTCAAAACCATATAAAAATGGATTAGGTTTATACGTAAATCATTTTTTTTGTATCGAATTAAACAATAGACGAATAAAAAATATTAATACTAAATTAATCAGAATATATAATGCAATAAATATTTATTTAACTAGATTAAATTTTGTAGACTATTGAAATTAATGTTCATGTTCAGAAATAAATTCAGGAATTTTAAAAAAGAAAATCTCGTAATTTAAAATTCTACCGCAGTTGTGGCAGCTTGAAGAGAATATTAGAATAAATAATTCAGTTTGAATTAAACAAGAAATTAAACTTCAATAATTAAATAAGAATTATACTTAAAATTAGAGTGGCATTTACCAATATGCTCTTAATGATTAAAATATTTAACTTAATAAAAAATTAATTAAATTAATTGATTTAGAGTACTGCCCAATCTATTAAGATAAATTGCAGTAACTCATAGAAATTAAAATTAGATACAAATCGGACGCGAGGTACTTAATAATAACTCTAAAAATTAACTCATTTATTTCTACAAATAATTAACAATATATACAGGATGAAAAAAACAAACAGAAACAAGTGCTGTTAAAAAGTTCAATCAATTAATTTCAGGTATTTATAAAAAATTAAAATGTGTAGATTCTAACTATGTAAAAGAAAATTAATCATAACAAAAGGGTTTAATGATACCTCATAGTTACGTTAATAATTGATATCTAGATAAAATAAAAACATTAGTATGCGTATTTGATCTGTCAACTTGTGAAATCGCAAATTGCATTTTACACATTTAATCTATGATAATCATACTATATTATTTATTTATGATATATTATGATATATTATTATCTTTTAAATTATAATAAATTATAAACGCAATGACTTTAAACTATTAAGAAAGAATGAAAATGTAAAATAAATAAGCTATATTAAAATAAGAATATATTTTAATAAAATTAATATTAGAAAATTTCTTCAGTGATTTCCTCCTGTTTATCATTGAATGAACAGTTTCGCAATGAAAGTAATCATGCTCTTAGTTGGTTGCAGACAAAATTGGCGGTCTGCATAAGTTAATATTGCTTTATATTATATTCACACGATTTATTGTACTTTATTTATAATTGTCATAGGTTTAGTTGCAAAACCGCTTGTTAGTAAAACGTTATTTATAACACACCTTTTTTTAATTCATATAGGTGTTCTATTCTGATGTTCTGTTTATTGTACTAAATTGATTGAAATTAAGATTATAATAATAATAATGTTTATACTTTTTGTAATTGCAATAATCAGTACCATCTGTTTAGATCGATAAAGATGCAACACAACTTTTAACTGGCGAATTATTTGTGGGTGGCGAGGCCGGAATGGCTGTTCCAGCTACGGTTTGTACACCGAAAGCGGTTGGAATATCTGTGGACATCAATACGTATGAACCTCACATTTTAGCTGGTACAATGGCCCATATGATTGGTCATAATATTGGTATGGCACACGATGATGGGCGAGAGGAATGTTATTGTCGGTAAGATTTAACAATTTGTTTTAGTATACCTGTAATAAATTGTGAGTAATGGATACAAGTAAACAGTTAAAAACGAATGAATTCACTCTAAACAAGTTTGATAAGTTTGGCTAAACCAGTGGAAGGCATTTGGGTTGATCGAGTTATAGAACGAATGTTAATATCTTTTACTGTCCACCAGAAATACACAAACAAGAACGTACTATTTGATTCTAAATATTTTAAGTCCTGATTTTGTGATCAAATTGAAACGTACTCCTTCAAGGCGAAGGGATAGAAAGCTTGTATGCTTTTCCGGAAACAGCCATCTTCAAAGTCGCTGGCATAGAAAATCTTAACGTATTGGGTTGCTTAATTCGAATATGGGCGGTACAACAGCAGATAATCACAACCGCACGGGCTGGACAATAATTCAAGTCTGTATTGACAATGATTTCAACATAGGATATTTCAACAACCAAAGAGAAGACGATATACGTGGACATCTCCCAATGGTCTCCACCGGAATCAAATCAAATTTATCCTGATTCGAACAAAATGGCGAACCTCACTGAGAACGGCCAAAACACTGCCAGGAGTACACTGTGCTTCAAATCTCGAACTACTCATGGTCAACTTCTGTACAAAACTCAAATTGTCCAAAAATTACCATTCATAAATTAGCCGGCTTCGTCATCAAAATATTTTGACTTCTCTATCCAACGAGAAGCTGCAGATGCGGAACGTCTTCCTATAGAACTTGATGGTGCAAGTTTAATGCCCTAATTCAGCAAACGACATTTGCCCAAAAGGAAATAACTCCAGCGCGACCAAGGTGGATCTCGGAAGACACTATGGCACTAGTCGATAAAAGGCGGCACCTGAAAGTGAAAGGACTTGATGATCGAGACACGTATGTAAAGGATTCAGAAGTATCAAAAAACATTCAAAGAGAATGGGGCAGAAACAAAAATAACTATCTTTACCGTCGTAACCGTCGAACCTATCGTGACAGTCGAAACAGTTTTTAATAAAATAACCTTTCTAAGAAAATAAAGCAAATAACCCGCAAATCGTCCCATCGTATCTGGGCTATCAACAGCAAAGACGATCAGCTGCTGACTGAACTATCGGAAATAGTTGAAGTCTGGAGAGAGTATTGCGAAAATTTATGTGGTAATATATGGTGATCAAACAACTGAGACGTCATAAGGCACTGGAGGTGAATATGATTACTGCTGAGCATATAAAGGCGAAGGAACACCATGGTATTGATGTCATGTACCGATTATGTGCGGCGATATGGGCTGCGGGTGAATGGCCATCTGATTGGTAAATTTTTTTCATCATTCCCCTACATAAGGAAGGCTCGACTCGGAACTGGAGTAACTTCCGTCTGATAGCACTTACTTCGCATGTCAGCAACTTTATACTGTACGTGCTACAATGAAAACTCCAGCACTATCTATCTTGGCAGGTAGTGCTGCACCCTAGCAGGTAGGCTATGTTAAAGGAAGGAGTAGACGCAGACAAATATTAAATCTAGGACAACTGATAGAGAAAGCTAGAGAGTTCTACACACCCATGTATATCTACTTCATTGACTACGTAAAGGTGTTAGATAACCTAAAATGGAATCGCCTATGAAAGATACTGCTTACAACGGGTGTGCGAACGCACCTTGTTCATCCCTTGAAGAGCCTGTATGAGGCGTGCTAGTCATCATCAAGATTGACAACGACATATCATGCAAATATAAAATTGCTGTTCAACATCTACAGCGAGTATATCATGCGATACGTCTTAGAGAATTCGAATGGAGGCGTATCGGTAGGAGGAAATAAGATCTCCAACTTGCGTTACGCGGGCGACACTGCACTTGTACCGGCCAATCAGAATGAACTTGAGGAGTTGATGAACAAATTAAAATATGGTTTATGCCAACTCAACAAAAAAAACCTAAACAATGATTGTTGGTAGAGAAAGGCTGAACGGGACAGACATCAAAACGATTGGCAATTACGAGGTGGTGAGGCAATTGGTATACTTGGAAGTTGTTGTAAACAACGAGGGAAGCTACGAACCGGAGATCCGATGACAAGTTCAGTTGGCTCGTAATGCAGTGTCCCAGCTCACTAGGTTTGGAGAGATAAAAACATAACCAAGGCGACTAAAACTATTTTTGTAAATGCATTAGTATTCCACGTGATGACGCATGTATCCGAGACATGGGCGCACATGGCGATCGCCGCCGTTTGGATGCATTTGAGATGTAGTATTTACGGCGCATGTTACGCGTATCACGGACGGCACATAGGACAAAGACGTCTATCAAAATCAAACGAAAGCAACGACTCCCCAAGTAAGTTTACGGGAAGATTCTGTCATACTTTGGTCACATATCACGCATCAACCACATGGAAAGTTTAGTGGTTCAGAGTAAGCTCAATAGTAAACAACAAGAGTAAACAACAAGATCCGAAACAGGTGGAGAGAGGAGACGAGGGCTGCTCTACAAGCTGAGGTGCCACTAATGTAACCACCATGCGAATGGTTTAGAGCTATGAAGAAGAATGCAAAATTCACTCAGTTGCAAATACCTTCCATGTAGTTCTTCATTTAGTCATTAATTGATTTATGAATTGACCAAAAAAAACTCCAGAAAAATCTACCGGATATCTTTGTTTATTGAAATATGCATGTCATACACTTGGCATGTGCTATTTATTATTATACCGTATATTCAGAAATAAATAAACTGTTTGTATATTTAAGTATATTAGAACAGTTTGTATTATACTCCATGGTATATTTGTGCTGCATGGGTTACCTTTAAAATTTTTATTTTAAATTCCCAAAATGATTACTAAAAACTATGAGAAAACTGTGTTTTCCTGATGTTCTGTCATTAACTCAGGAACAGCAGCAGTTATGATAATAATATCGACAAATTTTTATTTTAAAGTAAATAAGTATATATGTTCCCCAATATTACACAACCACAAAACGCCTTTCAATAAAAATAAAAATAGACAAAATATCGTGGAATATATGAAATAGCTTAATCTCAGCTCAAAGCAAGTGTACTAGACTTTTTCAGTACAATGGAATTTATCGAGCGTAAATAATATATGAAAATATCTTTATTCGATAAAACTTTCATGTCGTTATAAATTTTAACTAGCAATCTCTGAGTTACGACACAATGTTGCCTGTCTGAATAATATAGTCGTTATTAAACTTTTCTATTAAAAGCGAATAATATATTATTTTATTTATATATCGCATAAACTTGAATTATAAAATCAAAATTATATTAGTTGGTCATGTGTTGAGTATACTATAAAAGTTTTATTATATCGATATTATTTGAGAAATACATATAATGGAAAACTAAATCAAAAATATGTAGAAAATAATAAAACATCTTTGAAAATTTTCTTTAATCAGCTGTTTGTTCAAGATGTATGCCCCACTTCACCCATTATTATAAGGGATAATAATGGTAGGAGTATCACGGAGTATCATTTATTAGGAGTATCACTGCTTTGAAAACTGAGAAACTCATTAAGCCTCAAGTCGGCTATTGAAAGAATTGAAAATTCGTATTATGAATTATTAGTTTTTGAATGCAACCAGCTTTACATGTGATGTTCTAGTTGGAAGTAGATGCAACCAGCAGTTGGAGTTCTTAATGTTGCATACCGATCGTTCTTGATATACAGGGTGTACACTTTCTAATTGAGACAGTATTGCTCTCTCCTAAAGTAGAAAAGATAGAGATATGTCTAAAGGAGGCAAAATGTAGATAATTAAAAAACAAACAAATAACAAACATCAGCATTTAAATTTTCAGAGCCGTATTTAAAATATTTACAATAAACAGAATTTTGGAATTTTATATAATTTACCCTAGCATTGTTATTTTCGATAATATTAAATAACTTTAAAGTAGTTTTTTGTTACATAAGTAACATGCTTAAGTTTGCTGTGAACAATTATGTAATACAACATTTCATAACTGCGTTCACACCATCAACATTATTTTTTATAATACGGACCTGATTCATTTTATTATTGAACCGTTTCGAAATTGTGTTCTAAATACAATCCTGTATGATTAAAATCATTTGTAACATGTTTTGTTGATATCAAAGTGGTTCTTATTTTTAAAGCCAGAGAATTTGGCTAAATCTTTTTATCATGCACTAGTTTCCTAAAAATTAAGTAGGTCTTTTTGATTAAAATGTTTTGCGTCTCATTTTTATCCTGGTAAACTAAATATATCGTAAGTGCAACGAATCGCGGCAGGACCGGCCTTAAGAACTATGTGAAATCAACAAAAACTGTAACAAATTATTTTTAGTGATAGAGGGTTGTATTTGGAACACTATTTTGAAACGATTTAATGACAAAAAAATTCAGGTCAGTAATTAAAAAAATATTGTTGATAGTGTCTACGCGTTACAAAACGTTATAGTACATAAGTGCTTACGGTAAACTTAAGGATGTTACTTATGTAACAAAAAACTACTTTAAAGTTTTTTTTAATATTATCAAAAATAACCATGCTAGAGTAAATTTCAGAAAATTGTAAAATTTCGTTTTTTGTAAATATTTCAAATACGGCTCTGAAAAGTTCTGATGTTTGTTGTTTGTTTGTTTTTTAATTATATACATTTTTCTCCATTTAAACGTTTCCCATCTCTTCTGTTTTAGGAGATAGCAATACTGTCTCAATTAGAAATTGTACACTCCGTATATGTATTATGCACTTTATATGGTTAGAGGTTCCAATGACTATAGTCGTTTTCATTGCACTTAATATTTCGATGCAATGTTGCCTTAATCTTACCATCTTCTCATATAAGGTGCATAATACATATATATCACCAACGATCAGTATGCAACATTAAGAGTAGCAACTATTACATGTAAAGCTGTTTGCATTCAAAAACTAATAATTCATAATACAAATTTTCATTTCTATCAATAGCCGGTTTGCGGCTTAGTAAGTTAGTCTCGGTTTTCAAAGTCGTGATACTCCAAATAAAGGGGATGCTGATGATCCCTTATAATAATGGGTGAATTGGCGCCATACGTATTAAGTAAGCCGCTTTTTTAAGTCATTTTTTGTTATTATTGGCACTACGTACCTATTAAAAATAATAGATTACAATAATTGAACCATAAGATAAAAAAGATAAAATAATAGAATGAGTTAAGTATGTTACATCTTGTTCCAGTAACACATAGAATTAATTGAAATCCATTTTGGCACCAAAGCAGCTTTGCGCTGGTATACTGGTCCCCTTGTTTCCCGACTTATTGACGTTGCTATTACATCTCTTGCTCCAGTCTAATTAGCCAAAATTTCTTTTTAATAAGGTTATAACAGTTATATTCTTTATGTCCTCCAGCAGTCCATTGTATTTATTTATTCCCTGTCTCAATCCCGTGCTCGTTCTTATGTTCTAAGTTATGTAGCCTGCCGAAGTTCTCGTATATTGGTCATGAATCTCTTTATTTTGTTTAATTTTCAGTTGACCTTTTTGTTTGTTCTTATAATCTAAAAAGTAATAGTGTTTGACTTATATTTCTTAACGTTCTTATTTTGGCTAGTTCAGTGATTTCAGGCTAGTTCAGTCTAGTTCAGGCTAGTTCATACAATGATTTTGTTTGGTATCATTGTATATCTTAACTGGTATCATTGTATACTTTAACAAAGTGCTCAACTGATGACTTTCGATGTGTGCATCATATACTATTCACTTTGTGTCATTTTTTAATATATTTCCACAGTTTCTCATAACACCTGTTAATGGTAGAACTTTTGTTTTGACATTCTATTTGCTTTTCCCAATTAAATTAATTATCAGTCCATATACCTAAATATTTATTAAGTAGATAGGTACTATGTCGAAAAATTCCATATGATTAATAGGAAGTTTAAGCATTAATTTAAAAATTCAGGGAGGGTAGACACGTGGTTCTGGCATAGTGGTAGCTGTCAGCAGCACCCTCTCATTCGGTTATAGGCGCATGATAACACTCGTTTCGCCATATGCAATTTTTCGAAATAGTACCTATCTATTTAACAAGTATTTAGGTATATGGATTGATAATAAATTTAATTGGAAAAAGCAAATAGAATGTCAAAACAAAAGATCTACCAAAGAATGTAAGTATTTACTTCTTAGTAGTAGAAACAAATATTAAATAGATCAGAAAAGAGCCCAATGGGAGTGGTATACGAGGCGAACTTTGATTGTTAAAGTCCCTTGCTCTTCGTTGGTTAGATAAAGGTTGTTATCATTTCATTAAACAATAATTCGAACCATTTTTCATTTTCATAATAAAACTAAACTTTTAAATGTAGTTGACTTTTTTATGTGGCCCGCCTGCTTCCAAAAAATTTACCATGTGGTCCAGATGCTGCAAAACGTTAAACACTTCCACGTTATAACATGCTTTGTATTCTAAAGTCTTTTATATTGTTGACATATTTTGGAGTTTACACCTTCTTCAGAACTTTCTCCAAGTAGATTTTTAACGATGACCTACATTATGATAAATTTTGTGTGATACTAGGAATTTTTGATAAAAAAAATGTATTAATGATAGTATTGAGAACATCATGAGAACTTAAACTACATGAGAACTTAACAACAAACTCTGAATATTAGCTTTCTTTGGCAAGAATGGTACTTACGTACAGTCAAGTGATAAATGAAAATTTTTCTATATACAGAGGCGTCTACAGCGCTATGTTCTAACAATTCCTGATGTCAATAAACAAACCTATTATATTTAGTGTTCAAACTAACTAAATGTGTACGCATAAAATATACGAGTGATATCCATAACATTTAATTGTAATACCTAATTGTAATACTTGGTTGTAATACTATATCAAGATATGTTTTTACTATTTAAGGTTCTTTTATCTATTAATTATAAATTCTAAATTTTTGCATATCAAGTTAGACTTGACGTGTTGCGAGTTACTCTAGTCAAATGTAGCCAAGTTTTCAATGTAAGTTAACCATTGAAAATTCTACTATAATTACAATTCCCTTTATTTTAATTAATAGTTAGAACTTTTGATCTTCAGGGTCGGAAGTCCTCGGAAGGATGGCGTATATAATGCCAAAAGATATTAGACCTATTCAATTCTTTGAGTCCTACTGTAGAGCCTTTAGATGCTTTAAATGCACAAAAAATAATTAAGTAAAATGTTCTTGTCCAGTAGTATATAATATCAAATGAAAATCATCGGTAATTGGACATCAGGTTTTA
>WYDF02258951.1:0-19506 GCA_009867245.2 Adranes taylori
ACTTAGTACATTGCTTGGGGCTTGATGTCGGGTTGTGGGATGGCTCCGCAGGGTTAAAATGTGTATATTTAAATACTTTTTGTATAGTATCAACTCTCAGGGTTTGACCAATGGGAAGTCAACCACTTTGCAGCTACGTTTTGTATTCCATATTTCTTTAACTTATATATTAAAAAATTGTGATAAACAAAATCAAAAACTTTGGACAAGCTAAGTAGTAAACCTTCTGATAAACCTTTTAAACAAGTAAATCATAAATAAATCTATTTAGTCCAATAAAACCGATTATTATTATTATTATTTATTAAACCTTCTGGTATTTCAGTGTTGTCTAAAGCAGGACTTCCCAATTAGTGGGGTTCACCCGCGGTTCACCTTCCCACCCGGTTTACGACGTACCTAGTATTGTAGGTTGGGTTGGAGGGGTGGGGAGGACATAAAATAAAAATGTAAAAATGTATAATTATAATCCGGGGAGACGCGACACAAAAAAGGTTGGGACACTGGTCTAAAGCCATTAAAAATGTTTCTTAACTTAATTCATAAACTTAAGCTGATGGCTAAAAACCCATGGTCAAATAATATTTGAAATGTTTGGTTATATAATAGTCCCATAGTGATCACTTTTGTTATTGAAACTGTAATGAATATAATGTGATCGTTGTACTTTGCCATCTGCGAAAAACAGAATATAAATGACATGAAGAACCGCTGACTAAAATTTAACTGTATATCCACGTTAGGATGGCATTGTGCCCATGTCAAGGCCTAATTATGGATAACTCATAAACCGTTTTAACAATAACAACAGACTATCTCGTCATCTTAACCTCAGCAATGGATCTTTGATCGATAACGACATCAGACTTATTTTTAATGCATAATTTAGTTCATTTAATGTAAACAATCAATCGTTGAATTTATATATATATATATATATATATTGTATCGTATATAAATTTGTCGGTTTTTATTGGATACCACACTGAATGGGGTAGTGGCTTCATAAATAACAATGGGAATGTTCTATTTAATTTTATAACCCTTAATAATGTAATTTTGCTAAATGAATGTTTGCCGACCAGAATTTCGTTTCCAGTTCAATAGACAAGTACGGTTGATCTTACAGTATGTTCTTCTGATATTTAGGTTAAGTCCTTTGGGTCTTTCTGGACGATTCGTATGGGAGTGATCATTATCCGATTATTTGTAATATTAACATGCCATATATAAATTTGTCGATTTCATCACCTTTGATTCAAAAATCAAAGAATATTAAATTGCTAAAGTAGTTTGAATTCTCTGAAGTCGAAGCAAAAGACTAGTTTTCGTTCATTTTGTGAGTCACTATCTTATTCATCTTCTATATCTGAGGTTGGCTCCAAGGTGAGGGGATTCTCTAAATCGTTTGATCCTTCTTCTCATAGATCCATTCCACTTAGTTGTAAAGAGTAATTTTTAGATGCGTTGGTTTCTCCCTTTGTACTTATCGGAAATGTTCATTTTGTGGGTGATTTCCATGATTCTCATTTTTTACTTCAAGACATTAGTTATGATTAATTCCTTAATGTGAAGAGTGCGATTAATGATTCGGCGACAGGATTGGATAATATTTCGTATTCAATGATATTCAATCTTCCAAGCTTCTGTGTCATCAAGATTATAGGTTTTTTCAATGACATCTTAAGTTGTTCTTCTGTGCCTTCGTCTTGGCTTGATTTTAAGATTTTTCCTTTGTACAAAGATGGGAAAGATCCGATGTGTCATTTAAGTTATAGATCAATAGGTCCCTCTTCCTGCCTACGAAAAATTTTTGAGCATATTTTGAAGAACTGTTTGGAATGATGGGTTGAAACTAATAATCTCTTATCACCTATTCAATTTGGATATCATAAAGGTTATCAGCTTGAAGATTGTATTGCCCATATTTATTATGACATTTAAAATTCATTGGGTGACAAAGGGATTTGAACTGCTTTATTCTTAGATATTCATAAAGCATACGATTCTGTTCTTCCGTTTCAACTTTGTTCAATATTAGATCAACTTAATTTTCCTTCTAGTTTTATTCACTTAATATAGTCTTATTTTTCTTAAAAGAATTTCGATTTATGATGAATCGGAGAGGGTTGGTCTCCCGCAGGGATTGGTTCTATTCTTTTCAATTTATATGTTTCAAAGTTGCAAAAATTTATTCCTATTCCTTCTCAACTTACTATATATGCTGACGATATTACATTGTATGTAAAGAGTAACCGTGTAGAGGTGGAAGCAGTCCTGCAACAGAGCTTTAATATTCTTTCTTTCGGTTTAGCTTCTTTGGGTTTAAATATTTTCATGTCTAAGAGCAATCATATCTTATCATTTTTTCGAAAAAAACGGTGCATTCCTAAGATTAATGTATGTTACAACTCCGTTCTTATTCCAAAAGCCAACAAGATCAAGTTTCTGGGTTTGTGGCTTGACAGTAAACTCAAATTTGATCATCATGTAAACATGCTTGTTAACAATAGTGGTTCTAGACTTAACATCCTCAAGCCTTTGGCTGGTAAATTTTGGGGTCGGATCCGAACATGTTGCTTTTGTTTTATAAAGCGTTAATTCGGTCCAAGTTGGACTATTGTGCTGTTTTTATATGGATTGTTCTAAGGGCAGATTAGAAAAAAATCGCAGAATTCAATTTGCAGCTCTCCGTGTGTCTTGGTGTTATGAGATCTCCAACTGCAGCTTTGTTGGTTGAAGAGTCTGAGTTTCATGTAGTTCAGACAGCCTTTTATTTAACGGGGAAGTATATTTTGAAATTATTTTATTTTAATTCTCCTATAATTCAACTTATTTTTCAGTTAAATTCGTTTTATTTGAATAATAATAGCTCCATGTTCTTGTCCTAATATCGGACGGTGAGATGTTTCCGGCATTAGAATTTCCTTTTCATCTCAATATTTTTCATTTAAATATTAGTTTCTTTCCTTTCGTTAAATATGCTCATGAGGTAATTTCAATTTATGTTTGAAGTTTTAAAAATCAGTTTTTTCCTAATCATTATGAATTTTATTCTGATGGATGTGCGCTTTTGGATTGTATTTTGCGGTAGGAATCTTCGGCCCTAGTCTTAATATCTTTCATTCCATCAAGTTACCAACTCATTTTTCTATTTTTTATGCAGAAACGGTGGGCATTTTGAAATGTGTTGAACTCATTTTATTATTTAATCTTAAGCGCTCTGTTATCTTCTCCGACTCAGAAAGTGTTCTAAGAAGACTCAGTAGGTGTGGTTTTAAGCATAATAATTGTAGAATGTTGAATGTGTTAAGGAAGAAAATTGTGTTAGTTGGGAAGGGGGGTATGTTTATTATGCTTTGTTGGATCCCTGCTCATACATCTATCCCAGGAAACGAAAGAGCGGACCTACTGGCAAAAGGGGTCATGTGGTGCAGTCGATTGATTTAAAAATCCATCCTTCGGTCCAATATAATTCGATGGAGTTATGCACGCTATTAGCCGTTCTATAGCAGTTCATTAACATTAATTAATAATATCTCTCCCTTGAATCTGCGGGATTACATTAATTAATTTTTTAAACAAATTAAAAAATTTCGCATACATTCTGCTTCATTTGAGTTTATTGATCAAAATCCTATCTTAATAAATAAAATTCCTGCAATTTGAATTTTAAATAAGAAACTATTAATGATTACAAAACTTTTAATGGCGTAATAAAATTATATGTAAATTTTTGCAAACAAAATATATATGTTTTATATATGTATAAGTTATTAGAATAACCCATAACCCATTAACAATAATATAAAGTGGAGCAGAGTAATAAACATAATAAAAATAACTATAATAAAGAAAATGAGTATTTATAATCTTGAAGTTATATAAAATAATATCAGAATATTTGGTGCTACTAATATCAGAATATTTGGTGCTTACGATCTACTCATAGTAGAGTTCTCAGCAGTTCATAGAAGCCTATGCTATGCGTGCGGGATGGATATTTACAATATAAAATAGAAACCAAATAGATAGCGTCAAATTAGATCGCAAACCGCCGGTAGGAAAATGATATAAACACTCACACTTAAAACTCTTCAGTAAAAACAACAGATATCTTTGAAACTGCTATAATAACTTTCAAAACTAGCATAGATTTCTTTAATTCTATTAAAGTATGTTCACGGAACACGGCATAATAAAAATAAAAAACGATTAAACTACTTATTTTAAAATCAATTTAAAAAAAGATTTGAGATTTTATACATTAGAAACATCTATTTAGATTCATAAACATAAGATACCGTTTCATATTTACTAGATATAATAATATTAATAAATGCCCATATTTTTCTTAAGCATGAGCAAGTTTTCATATTCATAGCATGCAAACTTTTTTTCCTAACCACGTATTTTTCTTTCTAGATATTTAAACATTGCAAAATAAAATATTATGAAATAAAAACAAAAATTATCTACTCCTTATCTGAAGCTGATTATATTTAATATTCAAAATTAAATATATTTAAAAATTTTATATGAATGATTAAAACTTATCAGGCATTAATTATTTAGCACGTTTGTAAATAATTCAGATCTTTGGGAATTGAACAAATAGTGCTCATATAATTGTCAACGAAAATATATTTATAGTTTTTTTAGCGCCTTATATACTTTCCATAGAATAAAATGTGATGCACCCTTCATTAACATTCCTTATAGAAAGAAAAAAAACTTCGTACTTAAACTAATTTAAGAAAACTTTTCTGGTATGCTAATAACAACCGATTTAACTTCAGTATACTGTTTCAACCCGTATTCAGCCAATTCACGGCCATGACCTGAGTTTTTATAACCTCCAAAAGGTACCTGAAATAAAAGAGTTGTAAGTAAAAGAAAAGATTTCATACGAAAATGGTTAAATCTAAAATTACTACTCTCTGATTAAAAAAACAATATCAGGCCACTTTCAAGCCTAACAACTTGATTGATAGAAGACAAAAAAAAAATGTTTTTACTAGTGATACTAAAGTCTTTGAAGTCAACGATGCATAATAAAGTGTTATTATGCAGCGTTGTTAGATTTTGCATATTCCATCAGTTTCATCGAAATATTACAATAGTAATATTTCGCAATGCGTTCAGGTCTCGAACAAACATTAATCTCCTCGTGTGACGATAAGTGTTCAGTCCATGAGCGCGTAGATTAAAATTATATTCTATGAGGAATCTGAGTCAAGACCAAGGTGCTGAAGTAATTCTTCAGTACCCACCAAAAACAACTTGTGCTTATAATGAATAGTTTCAGTACAAATTCTTAACTATTACAAACATTGATTTTATTTTTGCCATGAACAATTATAGGAATCCAATATGTAGTAACATTAATACTCTATCAACATATAACATATAAATAAATGTGCAACCTTCTCATAGAAAAATGTGAGGATTTCTTTTCCTACCAGTCTCCTATGTGAAAATATATAGGTCATCCACATAAACAATTCAACAGAACCGTCGCCTTTAAGCTAGATTTAGATTTATTATACTTTATTTATTTATATAACACAGTAAAGAAAAGTTTGTACATAATAAAAGTAAATACATAAAAAATTGAAAAATAAGATATACAAAATCTATATAAACTGAAATATGATATTGTTTGGTAGTCACATACACTGTTTGTATGTGACGAAATGTGTTATTTCTTTGGCATTTATTTAAAAAGATAGTGATTGTTGGTGCATAATTAAATCAGCATTTATTTATGAGACTTTAATATGTTAATTGACAATATTGTAATATTTATATAATAATATGTGGACGTGATTAACTGGTAGGAATAGAAAGGGATTTTGTGAAGATATAATGTAAAATATACAATTTGGTTTACAATTTAGAAAGTTCAGATGATTGATTCAAGTTCTGTTGAGTCTCTAATCCATTTTTATCTTTCATATACCATATACGTATATAATACGTACAGGTGTAAGAAAGATATAAGATTTATGTTTTGACAATTTTTTCTATTTCACCTTAGTACGTTTATTATATCCACATCAGTGCAAACCATTTATACGTAATTCAAAGAAGAGACCCCAAGGAACAATTTACCACAAAAAGAAATTTTTCAAAATAATCTTTTCTTGTTCAAAACTTAAAAAGAAAGTCGTATATCTCGGTGGCTGTGCGTACGTATGTTCCAGAATAACTCCTTTCCTATGGGACCGATCTGGATGAAATTTGCTAGACTGGTGCAGACGGTGATTCCTCAATTTTTTTATAAGTATAATATGGCGGACAGGAGCCTTTTTTGTTCAGAAATTTCATATTCAAACTAGGAAGCTGAAGTTTTGCACACATATAGCATCTTGTATTATGCGTCGAATAAAAAAAAGTCCCATTTTGCCAAATTTTATACGAAGCGGTGTTGCTGAGTTTGAAGTTTAACAAACTTTTTGAAATATCTCCGGAACGATAAAAGATAGGACATTCGAATAAACTTTATTTTATAGGCTACATAAAGGCCTTTCGCTTTTGTTTGAATTTTTTTCTAAAATCACAGTTTAATATATATATATATACAAGGCGTTTTATGTTTTGCGAATTTTGCAGTTCATTTTGTCAGAAACTAGACATGTAATTTTGATTAAATTTTTTGTGTCGAAAGCTCCTTTAAGACTTAAGCGATTAAGAGAGTTTAAAAAATCTCACATCACAGCACCGGAGTAATTTGACTTTGAAAAAAATTTACTACCCTAAATATCTCGGTTCCTATGAAAGTTGGCAAAATGAAAGTCGGGAACGTATATAAGTCTAAGGGGCTCAAAATATACTTAACCGATTTTGAGCTATAAAATTTTTTGTAAAAACTTTATATTAAGGAACCTCAATTTTAGTCTAAGGGACCTCAATTTTGCCAGTGTGAGCAACTGAATATACTTAACCGATTTTGAGCAATAAACTTTTTAGTAAGACCCTGTATATTTTTTTACATTTTGGTAGCCCTTGTAATTCTATTTAAAATGAATTCTACCACGCATTGTAATTCTACCACACATAATGCGTCTAACTCTTATCGTTTCAAAGATATGACCCTTAATAACTTAAAATTTCGCAATTTGTCGCCATGACAATTGACATTCAACGATCATATTATATACATGTAAGGCCTACATAGTAGTTCATATATGCAAAGTTACAGTAAAAATTATTTTACTGCACATTATAATTTTGAGAGGGGTTCAAAATGATTATTTTGAGAAATTCAGGTTTAAGATTAGAGAATGAAATGTCGCTCGCATATAGTACATTGTATTATGCGTCGAGTGAAAGTAGTGCCATCCCTGCGAGTGGTGTAGAGTACGATGTTGCCACATTTAAAATTTCACAACCTTTTTCATATATCTCAGGAACTGTAAATTTCTGTCCAATAGTCTTGTTCATGTGCAAAGTTTGGGCATTCCCTTTATTTCTAGTATCATAATTATGTTCACTAAAAGTTAAGAGAGTTAAAGATGTTTTGTGCCTGTAGTAAAACTTTAATATCGACAATATGTATAACTGTTTAAGACTTAATAGTTCTGTTTGCACAAACAAGTCTCTAGATGAATACCTATATGGTTTATTGTAGATGATCTTAATTATCAATTTTTGGACTACTTCTCTCTTGATTTACTTTCGTGCACAACCTCCCCATACTGAGATACCATATGTCAGAATTGATTGCAATAATGCGAAGTACACTGATCTTAGCAGCTGTGTTGTAAGTATGTATTTAAGTCTTTTGAACATGTAAGACATATAACCTACAGAGTGTGAAGGTATTTCTGACGTTCTATTAGGGTTATACACTGACATTTGTTTGCAATACAATCAGAGTTATGTACTTTTAACGAATTAATATTAGATAATCTAGTTTTTTGGGATGAAAACATCACAAATTTACTTTTAGCGACGTTCAGTGATAGAGAATTTTTGTCTAACCAAGATTTTATTGAAGAGATGCAATTTGTGCCTTGAGTAAAACATTTTGCACATGCAGCATAACACATTTTATCTGCTTTCATTTGAACATCACATATAGTGTTAATATAAACAATAAATAAGATTGGGCCTAATACTGTGCCTTGAGGAACACCATAAGTAACTTTTAGAGGTTCACTCTGAACTCCGTTCACGTCTACAACCTGTTGCTTGTTTGTTAAGTAATTTTGTATTAATTGGTACGGTATGCCTCTGATTCCCATAATATATAATTTTTCACAAAGCTTTTTGTGGTCTACTGTATCAAAGGCCTTTGCCAGATCCAAAAATATGGCGAAAGATGGTTTTGATGTATCCAAACAATGATGTATTTTACCAGTTAAGTATGACATTGCGTCTTCTGTACTTTTTAATGCTCTAAATCCGAATTGATTATCATTAAAATGTTGTTTTTCCAAAAATTATAATAATTGCATTTTTATGAGTTATTCAAATATTTTAGATAAATTAGATATTAAGGCAATTGGCCTATACTCGAGAATTATTTCTTTATCACCCGACTTATATAGAGGTTTAACTATTGCTTCTTTGAATTGCTTAGGATAGTACCTAATTTCAATACACTTGTTGAAAATATAAGAAAAAGGTACTGCACTCTTAATCCCACGGTGCTCGCCAAATTGCAGCATTACTGAAAAATGCCCCCCTAAGTTGCTAACCCCTAATATATACTGTCTACATAGAAAACGTGTTGTTGTTATTGATCTCGGGAAGTGTGATATATTCAAGATCTTGAAGCCGACTGGAATCAATCCGGATTGTATGCAAATGGCGATGAAATTATCGAAGCGGAGTAATGGATCGCTCAAGATAAGGTCGGCCACGCATAGTTCGTACTCCGAAAATCATTAAAGCAGTGAAAGCAAGAATTCAGCGAAATTGAATTCATAAGGAGAAGACTTTGTCACGGACAATGAAAATGTACATATCTCAAAATTAAACATGATTTGGGAAAAGGTGCATACAAAAGACACACTGGGACACACTAACCATCCACTATTTGCATGTTTTGTAAATCACCTCAGTGTCTCAGATGATTTCATACCTGACTCATTCGATTGCAGACATGGAAGGTAATATTTATATATTATAAAAGTTCCTTAAAGGCAATTTTGTTCTATAAAGTTAATTATTTCTTTTTAAGAATGTTAATATTTAGTACTCTAAAGTTTAATTAAAAAATGAGGCAATTTTAAATAAAAAACTAATTTGCAGAAATCACTAAAAGTTCAATTCAAGTATTAAACCATTAATATTAAACAAAAGATAAATATTATTAAGTACCTGAGCTCCAAACACATTAAAACAATTAACCCAAACAGTGCCAGCACGAAGACCTTGCAATAAATAATTAACCTTGTCGATATCATTCGAATAAATAGCAGCAGCAAGACCATATTGAGTGTTATTTGCTCGTTTGATGATCTCATCGAGCGAATCAAATTTGATCAACTGCTGTACTGGACCGAAAATCTGTAAAAAATGAAATTAAGCAGTTATCAAATAAAAATATCATTTCTATAAATTTAGAGTAGTTACTACGAAGTAATGTAATAAAAATATACTTTGTAAATAACTAAGAATTAACGCAAAATTCTTACTTCTTCTTTGGAGATAATATGATGATCTTCAACATCAGCAAACACAGTGGGTTGTACAAAATAACCTTTGTCACCATGTCTCTTACCTCCCACAAGAAGTTTAGCACCATCGCGTACGCCACCTTCGATTAATTCTAGAATTTTTTCCATTTGAGTTTTATCGACCTGAAATACATAAGAATCAATCAAACAGGCATGAATCCTTTTCTATTAATTACGTATTTTTCGATTACTTATTCTTAATGTCTTTTCTTCAGGCATAAATGTAGCAAGCTTATTTGGTGATAGATATTAACAACTGGGAAGGTATTTTAGTGTAAAAAATTCCAGTAAAAGGAGTATCCAGTAGTATTACTTACGACGAGATACTTACATTTCTAATTACTCCTAATCATCATTACTAGTAAAAGGGCAGTAGAAGGTAAACAACTTATTCACTTAGAGAAAGAACTGATAAAAAGATACCAAAACAAGACCAGCTGGAAATTGAAGCAATACACAAAATTGTATAATTCTACAGACAATACAAACAAAAATTTACACCATATTTTTTTGTAGTATTTTTTGTTACAGTAATATTTCATTTCGTTTTATTTTCTCTTAATAATTATCAATATGTTGTGAAAGTTAAAAAAAAAATAACGACTCATGAAGAATTGGAAATACAATTCACAAATTTGAGTACTCATGCTATAAATATCCTTAATTTAAACTTAAATAGAACACATTCCATCAATCAAACAATGACAATGTAACAAAACATTATGTGTATATTAAAATATGTTTTTTACAAACACTATGTATCAAAATTCATGATTATTACTTTGATGATAACAATATGTTGCATACGTTAGTAATTGTTGGTCTATTATTATTTTTAACTGAATATATGAAATTTTTACATCCATACATACATATGCATACAATCATCTTCTTTATCTCTACATGGAATTATTGTTGTGTTGTTTATAATTTATTTCAAAAACATGTGAAGTTATACAATTTTCTTTACATTCTTGTCATTTTCTACATTCTTACAGTCTTATACATTCTCATTCTAGAAAATTAAAAAGCAAGATACGTAGGAGACGCATTAAAATCCAAACTTGTATAAAAAAACTTATTCATTTATCTTTGCATAACGATCAAATTGCAAATGTAAAATATCGCTAGCTTTAATGTCTAAATTCTGCAATTATGTATTCTTATGTTGAAACTTTCTCAATTAAACTTTAATTAGATCTTTAAATAATAAACAGACTCAAAAAGTAGAAAAGCTGCCGTTATAATTCGATACTTAGAATAAAAACTAGGCAAGCAGAAATTAAAACTAGTAAAAAATGAAATATAGCAAAAAATGGCTATATAAGAATATTATGAATGGTAGTGATAAATGGTTCCAATACTTTACCGAGCTATGCAAAACCAAACTAATCAAAGTCTATTTACAACGAGTTTCAATGTAATTTGAGCCATATTCAACAGGAAATAAACTAAAAATCAGTAATTGAAATATTTAAAAACTATATAATACTTATTTAGATATTATTTAATAATTTTTAAATTTAGTAACTGGTTTCCATATTAGTCTTTACTTATATACGATGCGTTCGATGTTTGTGAATATTCATTTAAGAAAAAATATTTTATTGATATGCCCTCTTTATTTCAATAGAGATGAATTCCATTAGAGATTGTATGACATCCAATATCTATTTGTACGAAGATGATACTAATATTATATGAATTGAGAACTCAGAAAATCAAATAATTGAATCTAGTGAAGAGACTATAAAGAATGTAAATCAATGGTGCAAAAACAATGGTATTAAACTAAATGTAAATATCTCGGTTCCTATGAAAGCTGGAAAAATTAAACTTGTGGAACGTATGTAAGATCAGGGGGGGGGGCTCAATTTTGCCTCCGTGAAAAGTTGAATATACTGAACCGATTTTGAGCAATAATTTTTTTTTCGGTTCAGTATATTCAGCTGTTCATGGAGGCAAAATTGAGGCCCCCTGGTCTTACATACGTTCCCCAAGTTTCATTTTTCCAACTTTCATAGGAACCGAGATATTTAGGGCAGTTTTTTTCACTTTTAGGGCACTTTTTTCAAGGTCTAATTACTTTGTTAAACTCGCTTAATCACTCAAGTATTAAAGGAACTTTCGACAGAAAAAATTACTTATAATACTTCGTTAAGTTTCTCAGAAAATCGAATTTGTAAAACAAAAAACACACTGTATATATATTAAATTGTGATTTTAGAAAAATGTTTCAAATAAAATCAAAGGGCCTTTATGTAGCTTAGAGAATAAAGTTGATTCGAATGTCCTATCTTTTATCGTTCCAGAGATATTTCAAAAAGTTTGTACAACTTCAAACGTGGCAACACCGCTTCCTAATTGGGCAACATAGGACTGTGAAAACATATTAGAATAAAATATGATGGCCACAAACTTGATCGTTAAAAAAAAAGAAAAAATGCCCAAATATTTCAAGAAAATATGTCAAAATTACATTAAAATTTGAATTAAAAATTACATAACTCTTAGCACAACGCAAGTAGTAAAAAACAAATTACTACAATTATTTTTACCTGAGGACCTTGTTCCGTTTTATTATCAAACGGATCACCAACAACACGTTGCTTTGCTCTTTCGACAGACAGTTCGACAAATTCATCGTAAATTTTCGACTCAACGAATGTACGTGAACCTGCACAACATACTTGTCCCTTGAGAAGAAACATAATTATCGTAAGCATGCAAAAACATCTTGTATTAATATATTATCAAACATAAAATTCTATTACAGAAATAGAATCTTATGAACAAATCTATGCATAAATATAGTTCCTGAAACATCAAATAATAATTAAATAGATTTCAAGTAAGACATTGTTTTCTTTGTGGAAATGCGACTTGTGAATTATTAAAAATTTACTTGATTGAAAAACAAAGCCTGATGTGCAGTTTCTACAGCTTTTGGAACATTCACTCCAGCGAGAATAATATTTGGACTTTTTCCTCCCAATTCCAAAGTGGTACGTTTCAAATGTCCATTTGCACCAGAATTGCGTTGAATTTGTAATCCAACTTCCGTACTACCAGTAAACGCAATTTTATCAATCTAGAATCCGAATGCAAATGAATAATATAATTTTGATATCAATCTTTAAATTAAAGAAAGTTCCTCTTCACAGTGTCTAAAAATATAAATTTGCTAACCTTTGGACTTTGACAGATAGCTTCTCCAGCATCTCCGTATCCTGGTACAACGTTTAAAACTCCAGGAGGAAAGCCAACCTCTTTACTCAATTGTGCAACATAAAGAGCTGTCAATGGCGTTTGTTCAGCAGGCTTAAGTACAACAGTATTACCCATTGCTAAAGCTGGACCTATAATTATAAAATATATACCAAATGTACAAAATATATTACTGTCTCGATGGGAGATCTAGATGCTCAAGTTTCTTATGTTGTCAAAAACATGTAATGTGAAAAAATGAATTGAGCACAAGAAGCGATCGAATCGTACAATTCTGCTAAGGAAAATTCTGCCTTGCATTTCCTTAAATATAATTGAAGTCGTTCTTTGCATTAAAACACATTCTTTCAATTGCCTAAACGTCGTTCTCATACATGGAAACTCCAGCATATTGCAAAAATAAATCAATTACGTAATACAGATTCGTGAATGTAATAACCCTTTAGCAACGGCCTTTCAAATCACAGCCTTTTCTTGCCACATTAAACTAAAAAGAATCGTAATCAACAACCCATTGTAATACGAATTTCTAAAACTTTAATATTCAAGTGGTGAGAGCTGAATTCAGTAAGGTAGATACACATGCGTGAAATTAGAAGAAGATATCACCAGGAAGAACAGCCGTAATAAAAATAGACAAATTTCAAAACAACTATTCCAGACAATATAGACAATAACAATAAAAAGTCTAAACCGAAAGTTTGAGAAATTTTGAAAGATACGATGTACGAATTTCGTAATTTCAATTCAAAAAATTAATTTAGAAAAGGTTATAAAGTTTGAACAAATTAAAATAATGTATTACAATATAAAAAAAAACATTACTTTTTACTAATAATTAAGTTAAGTTCCTACAACATTTTAAAAAGGAATAAAAACTTTCTTATCAAATGGGTTCATTCATATCATCACTTAGAATAAAAATTTATTTTTATTATTGCAATTAACATAATAATTTGTATATAATGAATCATATGTAAAGTGAATGTTTAAATGCATATCTTTTGGATAAACTATTACAAGCCATAATTAATATTGTTATCGATACATTTATGTGATTTTAATAGATCTTAACAATTATTGACCATAAAAATAAGTAAAAAATTTTTATATAAAGATTTGACTGTTCAAACATTAAAATTAATGACCAAAATTAAACCATATACAATGGTACATTAGAATTTGAAAATCTATTCTGAGACTGCAATCGAATCCAAATCGAGTTTCAAGGCCCAACAAAGATATTTTTTACATACATAAGTAAAGTATATGTGTAAGTAAAGCAACAAATAGTCATATTTGAATAAAAACATAAATATGTATAAAACCATTGAATTTATTCTACCTTGATGAAAATGGTTATACAACATATAAAAGTATAACACATCGGTAATCCTCTCTGATTCTAATTTATACAAATATCTTCAGACAGTTAACTGTTGAACAATTTTTTTTTTATTTTTCGGACTTTTGAATCTAATCATAATTGAATAAGTTAACAAACCTCTCAATTAGGACAATATTAAATTCCCTATTCATAACAATGTCTTGTGTTTTCGATCATGTGGACAACAGATCCAGAGATATGATTACAGGAATCCTACAATTAATGAGTCATCTGAAGTACACATTCACGCCAAATGTTTTTGCATGATGGATTCAAATACCCTTGCCTACATGTATTCCAATCACCCTTATATGAATATATGTACAATTACATAAAGTCAGAATTGACTTATTAGCACATGGGTTGTATGAGGAGAGTAATGTTATGTGATAAATATTTAATCTTAATCAAAGCTACATTCGTCCAATGCATGCTCTAATCCAGATTAATTTGGACCATTGTCCAGTTCATTGCTGAAGAACATCCAATAGAAGGGTTTTCTCAAGCAAATCACCCTCTATTACAGAATCAAATTCTTCATGTCTTCATTCAGTTAAGTGGATTTTTCGTGGGATAAACGAGAAGAGGTTTTATTTTGCAGTACCTCACTAACATTACCATAAAATATTAGAGTAAGGCTCATTGAGGTCAATGTTCATTGACTTATGGAATGGTACAGACTTTTCTTTTTTTGTAGTATGCGTGTTCCGCAAAGTACATATTTTCTCTCAAAAAGTCATGTTTTTACCTAAATCATTGTGTAAGATAAGCCTCACAAATTATCTCAAACAACAGTTTTATATGTAAAAAAAACTACATAAACGAATAAAATATTAAATAAGCACTAACGTTAAAACTAAGTGTAATTTTACAATTCGATCGCAACTCTCTGAATTCGGTACACTTTTCGAGATACCACTATAATTAATTTAGAACAATTTTGCTTAAAATTCAAGTCTGTAGCTAAAACAAAGTTATAAGAGGTTTGTTGGAAATTATACAGGAAATATGATTCATTGTGTAAGTTAATAACTATAGTAAATAAACGTTATTGTCACATGGAAAATTGTTTAAATGGTGTAGAAAAATCTTACCAATTTTCCAAGCGATCATGAGTAGCGGAAAATTCCACGGAATAATTTGTCCACAAACACCAACCGGTTCATGCCGTGTATAAGCAAAGTATTTTCCATCCATTGGCAAAGTTTTTCCATGATCCTTATCGGCAAAACCGGCATAATAACGCAAGCATTTCACCATGAGTTGAACGTCAACATTGTAAGCAATATGATATGGTTTTCCATTGTCTAAAGATTCTAAACTCTAAAGAAATAAAAGTATTTTTAAGATTTTGCAAGAAATACAATTTTTTTATATTTTGAAAAAAAAATTATTGTATTTTGTAAGATCTAGATTGAAGCCAGATAAAAATCCTATTTTAAGTATACTTTATTCTAATAATATATTATGTCTTAAATGTTTCATTCCAAAGAGAATGTATTATCTCTTGTAAAATTTTCTGAACATGACGTACTCAACTTATTTCAAAACTACTTTAGGGTTATTGCTTAACACTGCGAAAGGCTCAGCAGAAAGCAAATCCAACGGCTGGTTTCAAAACTTACCGCAATGTAAGGTGCATCTTTTTCAATCAAATCTGCCAATTTAAACAGTAATCTACCCCTTTCGGAAGCATCCAGACGCCTCCATGGTGAATGTAATGCGAAAGCATTACTTGCCGCATCTATAGCTGCATTGACATCAGCCGCAGAACTACGCTGAATTTCGGCGATGGTTTCGCCTGTTGATGGATTGATTGTCTCGAATGTTGCACCAGAATGTGATTTATGCCAATCATTATTGTAAAATATCTAAATAAATTAAATACATATTTCAATACTCATAATTGAGTAAAAACTTGGATGTCTAATGTCTATTTGAAAAAGATTTCAAATATTCCTAAATAAGACAAAATAAAAAGTCGCTAGCATAATATGTAAAAATTGGAAGGATATTAATAAGAGTTTTCAAAATAATTTGATATTCCTCAAAACTGGCTCAATATATTAATTCACCACTTATCTGTCATATGATGGTCTATTGTTGGAATGAAACCTATTACAAAGGGACTATGATTTTAAAGTTCTGTTTTTCAATGCTCTATCGCATACGCATGAAACAATTATTCAATCAACAAAAAATTTAAAAGAAATACTTTAAGATAAACCACAGTTTTAAAAATTTTTAAACCTGAAAACATTCTATTAAAAATATTTCAATGGTACCAACTCTTTTAGGTTACTTTTAGGCCAACTCTTTTAATTTACCAAATTTGGGCATACTTTCACCTTGTTAAAAATAATATAAAATTTTCAAGGAAATTATAAATTTCCGTCATCTTGGATCTAGAAATTTTTTCAGTACCTGCACACATTATGCACTTACCAACCAAAATTCATTCAAATCGACCCAGTACTTTAGGTCTTGAATTTACTTAAATATTCACACACAGCCATAAGAAAGTAGATAATCTTCACATTTTAGAGCACTTGAAATATTCCAGGTCAGATTGTATAGCTCTTTTAAAGTCTTGTTTAACCATCTCTGTACTCCATTTACAAAGTTTTCCACATTGGTCCCAGTTTATTATTCCATACATCAGATGACAGATGCTAAATTTGTGCTATGAGCATGCTAAATTTGTGTGCGGATTTAACCTATATAGCTACGTGTGGTAATCTATAAAGATCATTGTTTATTTTTCTTTTCAAATCTTTATTTTTTCCGGAGTAACGCAAAATGGTATCACCAGCAAAGACTTTGTAATGTGCATCTAGATTTGCTGCTTGCGTTCAAGATATATACAAAATGTTTTTAGGATGTGATTTGTAATCGTTGCCAAATATTTTGATTTTGATATTAGCATTTTTACTAATAGGATTTTGTAGACTAGGTATGTTCTTTCTCATGATATCTGTGAGTTTCGCAAATTATTAACTTATTAATTATCAATTATTAATTTAGATTGATTGGGTCAAGCGTTACTTTGTGGCAATCCATGATGAGATCAGTTGGAAGTGTTTTAATGGAGATTGTGACTATAGTTTCAACCATTTCGAGCCATCTTGAGGCATACAGACTTAATTCATAGAGGTTCTATTTGTGGGGTGTTTTAGTTGACCATATTGGAGCTACTAGGGATTGGACTTGTGTTGTTAGTTGTTAAAGTACAAGAGGAGAGAGTCAATAACTAGATAAACGGGAGTAACAACACGACAACGACGAGACAACGATTACGAGGGTCGTTGTCGTGTTGTTGCTCCCGTTTATCTTGTTATTGACTCTCTCCCCTTGTACTTTAACAACTAACCAACACTAAGTCCAATCCCTAGTAGCCCCAATATGGTCACCTAAAACACCCCAACAATAGAACCCCTATGAAGTAAGTCTGTATGTCTGAAGATGGCCCGAAAGGGTTGAAACTATAGTCATAATCTCAACAATTGTACTATACGTGACAACAACGAAGTAAAAACACTTCCAATTGATCTAATTATTAATTTAATTGTAAGAGTTTTTCCAATTTAGTGATGTTAATTCATTCACAATCGAAGTTTCATAAATTTCTAAAAAGTCGTCGGTATTATGACTTGATTTAATTAGGGCCAATAGATAAGTATGAAGCACATCTTATTAATGTCGAAGAAATTAGCATGAAATTTCCAGACCATAAATTGTTAATCTTTAGTGATTATAATCTACCTTGAGTAGAATGGAGAAATGATTAACTTGGAGTTATGGCAGGAAACTCCACACAGGATCAATTGCTGAACTTGTGGCTGAATATTTTGCTTTTCTAAATTTAGTTCAATGTAGTGAGATAAGAAATTCAAGAGGAGTGCTGTTGGATCTGTTCTTTACACAAATAAGCAATTTAAAACTGGAAATAGCTACTGATGTACTAGAGAGCCGTCAGTGCATAATCCTTGCTATATGTGTCAGGTACCAATAGGTAAGTTACTTAACTCTCCATTACCATATGAAGTGTTTTATTATGATTTTATATTTGCTGACTATAGACTAATTAATTATATTATTGGTTCTTACCAATGGAGCGAGTTATTTGCTGGCAAAGATGTTAATGAAGCTGTACTGATTTTTTATAATATTCTAAATAGTATAATCTCACGAAATATTCCATTGAAAAAATTTAAAACAATCAAGCTTTCCAAAGTGGTTTACATCTCAATTAAAATTCCTAATTACTAATAAGAAAATTGCACATTCGAAGTTTAAATTGTCTAACTCAAAAGCTGATTACTTTATATTTTCTAACATAAGAAGGGACTGTAAAACACTTGTTAATCAGTGTTATACAAATTATATTAATAACATTGAAAATAATATTAAGAGCAATGCTAGTGTGGAGAGCCTAATAAGATCTAATAATGAATAAGAATAAAAAATAAACTTACTCCTGTGTACAACACACTCGGATTTTTCTCGGGTTCCGGAATTGCTTGTATAGAAAAACATTTGTGGATATTTGGCAAAACTCTTCTAGCAGAAGGTATTGAATAATTGTTAAAACGAGTTATTAGTTTTAAGCTCATCATACTAATGATTGGATTAAAATAAATTCAAATAATCACGCACAATTAAATATTTACAATAAATATTTATAAAGGTTGAACTTTTTTTATATAACACAATTGATTAAGCGCGGAAGCAGTCTGATATTTACATTGCCTAAATTTGGTCTCTCAGCACAAACATAATACACCGGTTACTACCGGTTTATTCTATATTATATTACGCTTATTAAAATGATTATAAAATTAATATATTCTGCATGGGAATTTAGAAACCAACATAATATAATATAGGACACATGATACTATAAACGGTATAATAAGTTGCATATCTTACAAGAATCAGTTTTTACTCAATATAGTACATTACATTATCGCATTCGGTCA
The DNA here is from genome assembly GCA_009867245.2 of Adranes taylori. Classification (NCBI taxonomy): domain Eukaryota; kingdom Metazoa; phylum Arthropoda; class Insecta; order Coleoptera; family Staphylinidae; genus Adranes; species Adranes taylori. The sequence continues at coordinate 19,284 of WYDF02258951.1, forward strand.
AATTTTAGTATGGATTTTGATGTACTAAGTAAAATTCAGACTACAGCTCAATTTTTAATAATTAAACATTTTTAGGCAGAGTTTGATTTATGGACACACGCCCAAAATTATAAATTATACCTTCTTTGAAAAAGGCGAATAAATACATTTAAGAGGAATGCGACCGTCTTGAACGAAAATATCGTTTTTTTGTAAATCGCGCGAAGTTCTACCGCTTTTCCTA
>WYDF02258962.1:0-33586 GCA_009867245.2 Adranes taylori
GAAGACTACCAAACTTAATTAAGAGAGATCAGTTTTTATGGTGATAACATGCATTTTAAAGCAAGTAAATTGCACAAGAGAACACATATGGGACTTAAAAGTCACTGATACACCACTGACCACTCTTGATATAATATACATAGACCGTATACGCGTAGGTATTAAACATATTTGGGAGAATAGATATCGTTGCCTTTTTGCCGTTTTGTCTTTTTGTTTTTTTGTAATATAGGCGTAGGGATCTTCTTAGGGAGAGTGGGATTAATTCAAGGAAGATATGGTTGTCAGTAAATTTTTCTTTATATACTCCTCCGGACTAAAATTTCCACCAATCAACTTCAATGGAACCATGCTACGTCATCGGTCCTAATTTCATATTTATTAACCTTTCCTATGCTTGATTAAGGAGTGATTTGCTATTAACCTCTCTTATATACTTTCCTTTTGCAGTGAATATGGATTTCATTGGAAAATCAAATTTGTAACGCTTTTATGACGTCATACAGACCAGTTGCATATAGATTTCTAAATTTGAAATAACTGGTACTCTATTCGGATGTCCAATCCCACTTAGTATGATTTTCTATGGTTAGTGTCCGTTTCCAATTTATGGCTAACGGGTTTATAGAAAGGATATTTAGATTATATTGTTCATGTTTGGATTTTGTGGATTTTATTGTGATTTTAAAAGATATATTATGAATTAGACAATTTTAGATTTTGGGAAATATATGAGATTTTGAGCGCTTTGTGTAATGCATAGGGTGACGGACAAATGATCATATTCCGTATTTCTTGAATTGGAACATGTTGTTGTCGAATTAAGTACAAATTTGAAAGAGCTATAGGTAGTAATTTTTATCGACAATAGATCTACTTAATATTAATTTTGTTATACCTTGTTTTTGTTGTTATACCCGATTTATAATTATAATTATTTAGTCGTATTACCGATTAGAACAAAATATTTAGGAAAAATATTTTACCGGTAGTTGTGTTTATAGAAGTAGTGAATATAGTGCGATAGAGAACATTATTTATTTGAAATTGCAATATTGAATTTTTGGCAACGTTTAGAAAATTATATTTTTGTAATGAATGACAGATACTGAAACTAAAATAAATAGATATATAAAATTTTTTCAAAAGGATTAAACAAATTTATATTGTCATACAACAAAACTTTTTTATAAACTAGTTAATAATTTCATCGCTACTAATATCATTGTAATGTGTTCGCCTACATTTGCTTCCTTTATTTGCTTATTTGCTTTAATTGCACATATATGCTTTTCGACATCAATCGCTTATCCATCATAAGATCTATTCACGTTAATAAATTATTATTATAAAAAAATTGGGTATCTTGTTAAGATTAAGTTTATTTTGAATCTTCCTGTACCGAATATTCCTTCTTCTGTACAAGGTGTTAGGTTACATCGCGGATAGAAGTGGCGCCCATATATAACCAGGAAGTTGTCGAAGCGTCAAGAAGATCCACGATCTGCCGAGGCATTTTCAACTATTATCATAGTTGATCATAACGAAGAGGAAGAAACCCCTTTTCAGAGTTAAGCCTTCAGTATAGTAAGTGTAGACTGGATGGACAAGTAAAAGGAACCGTTATATACAAATCAATATTTTGATCCTAACACATTATAACGTTATGCTTTTGTGTAGAGATTTTTTCTGACTCTCTCAAGGGCCTCCAGGAATTGATGAATCGTGTGGTTAACGCTCGCTTTGAGTACAGATTATCTCTTAACATCAAGAAAACCAAGTTCATGGTAATTAGTAAACATAACATACACCCCGGCCAACTGGTAATTAATAATCAACAAATTGAAAGAGTAGTTAATTACACATATTTGGGTACTACGATTAATGAGCAATGGGACCATTCTGTTGAAATAAAATGCCGCATTGAAAAATCAAGAGCCATTTTCGTTAAAATGGGAAATCTATTTAGGAGCAGAAACCTTAATTTCCACATCAAACAGACTGCTTAAATGTTATGTCTGCTCTGTACTCCTATATGGTGCCGAGTCCTGGACCTTGACGGAAGCGTCCACAAAAAAACTTAAGGCCTTTGAGATGTGGTTATACAGGCGAATTCTTAGAATTTCCCTGGTTGATCACGTTTCCAACAAGATTCTAGAAATGCTTCAAAAAGAGACTGAAATAATAGACATAATTAAAAAACGGAAATTATAATATTTAGCACACAATGAGGAACCGAAAGAGATATAGCCTGCTCCAGTTGATACTCTAGGAAAAGGTTATAGGCAGAAGAGGACCTGAAAGACGCAGAATCTCCTGGTTGAAAACCCTTAGAACTTAGTTTTCTGTGTCTACACGAGGACTGTTTAGAGCAACAGCCAGTAAAGTTCAAATTGCCTTGCTTGTCTCCAACATCCGGAATGGACATGCACATTCAGAAGAAGAGTCCTGCAATACAATATTCAAATAGTTGAGTGGTGAATACAATTGAAGAGTTAATCGTGTTTGGTTTTAAGTCCTTACGAACATAAATAATAGTTCCACCACCCTTCATACCGTTTCTGCAATAAAAAGAGCACAGATTAAAATCTTTGATAGCGAATGATATAATTTCTTCCCTAGTCAGCCAATGTTCACACATACATACATAAAACATGAATCATTTGCTCCAACGATAGAAAGCTCATCTTTCTTTAGTCGAGCACTTTCTACATTTAGATGAATAACTTTAAGAACGCCAAAATCTAGGTTGTTGATTCCAGATTCCTGCTGCTCTGAAAATTTCTCTCAACCATTGACAGTTGGAAGTATTATTTTCGGATGATTGAGTTTTCAGGCCAGTTTTCAGGTTTCATTAGCTCCTTAGAAAATGTATGGGAGCCACAAACCCTGAAAGAAGCATAATTGTTTATTTTCTTAATCTCCTCTACCGCCACATCGTTGATAGATGGTAAAGTTCTTTTAAAATGAGATTTAATTTGCTCAGTTGTGGTAGTTACGTCCAAATGGGCTACGTATAAGTGAATTTTCCTTTCAGCTCCTTTTATTATATTATTCTTATATGTATTACTGCCCCTTACCAACGGATTTTGTTTTCGACTGTAGTTTGTTTTACAACTACTGGCTATTATGTTGTTTACATTATTTGACGGATTAGTGCATGTGTCTGTCGATGACTGAGAAACGTTGTTGACCGCTAGCGCATATTATGTTGCTTGAGTCGGCTGCTTAATACAGTTTACTTTATTCATTGCATTTACGTTAATATTTTGTGATAAGTTTTCATTATTTGCTATTATTATTATTGCAATTATTACTAGTAGATTAGGTATTGATTTTTGTTTAACTACATCGTTTTTTTTTTCTCATGACAAGATTTATCCCTTTTTAATAAACTAATAACCTCCCCCTGATTACTAATTCTAGCTTCTAGATGACTTATGATTTTATTTTGAGTCGATACCTGAAATTTCAGATATTTGTTATCAATCTGTTCTGCGTCATCCTCATTTACGTCGGCCATGTCGGTTACCACCTCACTGAATGCTGTGTTGTTGTCACCATCTTCATTGCTTTTCTGGTCCAGATCAGACTTTCAATCAGAAATTTTATTGTGCAATAGTGTAAAAACACTCTTATTAATGATTTGGGATGGCACTTGTTTCAAAACTATGATGTTAACTATTTAATTTTTCTTTAATTGTCAATGGCAGAATCCTATCCTTCCATTAACATTATTACATAAAATAAATTGCTTTTTAGTGCTGATAATTTTATCGTTTGATTTTATGTATAGAATCATCGAAATAAATCTTTTATATTAATATCTTTTGTTAATAAATAATAAAAACAGTAAATCAAATTTATATTTTTATCCGGCACGGATCCTGCCAGTGTTGTGGTGTGGTTAATGATATCCAGCAAAGGCATGGAGCGTCGTAGAGGGGACAATGAAACATGACCAGAATAAGTAGGTATTGGAAAGTTGGCTCTTCCCTCAGATCGCTGATCAATATTCAGGTGGTCAAGAGTACGTATTCATGCACAGCTCCCGCTGTGTGGCACAAAACAGAACTGTTAGAGCGTTCCTGGCTCTAAACCAAGTAACATGGTCTGGAAATTCACTTGACATGAATCCTATTGAAAACTTGTGAGAGTTCACTAAACGAGAAATGGTCAAAGAAGACATAAGAACTAAACGGCAACTTAGTGAACAAATGATACCAAGATGGCAACATGGAAAATTTAAAATCCTGCATTGAGAACACGGCATGTCGTATTAATGTGACGAAGGGCAGTGTGACTGAAATGTTAATTGATTCAATTATACGTAATTGTACGCTAGGCGATGTCTCGCCACAAATCGGACGTTTTCTTCGGATTGCTTCACGTCAACGGCGTATTTTTTAGCAAGCACTTTTCGCTTTTGGCCCTTCAAAAAACTTTCCCTAGGACGATTGGGCCTCAGTTTCGACGTCGTATCCATACACTCATGTTTCGATTTGTTTGACCAGTTATGATTTGTCGGAGTAATTCTGGATTGTCCTTGATTTTATTAAGACTTCTGAGCAGCATCAATTAGACACTGCTTTAATCGATTCCTAAAATGTAAAAGTTTTATATTTCTTAATAAATAACAACTTAAGATGTATAATTTTTATAACAAAATTTTATTTTGTTTACTTTAATTAACAATTACTTTGGATACCTTAGTAGGTCGCGATTCAGAAAATGAAATCAAATATATGCATATCTAGATAATGTTTTCAGCACGCAAGGCTTCGATCAAAACACGGATTCGCATCGCTTATATTTACGGGAACAACGTCGAAAAAAGGGAAGACAACCTTCTCTTATCGGAAAGCCTTTGTTTATTTCGGTCAGTTCCGATTTTCCGGTCAGGGTTACCATAAGCACGAATAATAAATAAATACACACTCTGTATAATGTATATATATATACATATATATATATATATATATGTATATATATATATATATATATCTATGATACCTTATTATCTTAATACAAATTTTCTAAGGAATTACATAGAGAATGTGTTTCAGCGAAATATTTTAATAATTACTTCTGCCTTTTACACTAGTCAGGTATACGAGGGCCTTTATTTAAGTTTTTACGAGCTCTAAGTAGATGGCGTTATTGAATTAAGATATTACTATCAGGTCCGCGCCAAGCGGGGATGCAAGGGGTGCACGGCACTCGGGCAGCTGATCTTGGGCGGCTTGAAATGCTAATAGTCCTAAAATTTGGCTTTTCAGGGGCGCCAAATTTTGCTTGGCAGCCGGGCACCAATTTACATCATATAAATTGACACGCCTATTTTATTAGTCGTGCCAAATTTTGTTGGATGGATGGAAAATTCATTTGCACACTTGTGTACAAAAATCATCAGTAAGATATGAAATATATTTCACGTTTAGTCTCTTATGACTGTACAAATGAGTAAATGAAAAAAGTATGGTTTAGGAAAAAAATCCGAACATATTTGTGGCCAACCAAATTAGAGTAATTATGCGGGTCGGAGATAATGAGTTTATACAAGCTTAGATACTTTTGTTAAATTAATTACCAGTCCTCATTTGTTGATTTAATAGGTTGAACCCAGAGAGAACCCAGAGAGAAATTACTGTGTTACTAGAAGCTGTCATAAAGTAACTTGTTAGCTGTCATAAAATATACCGAACATTAGTATAACTCTGTGTAAGCAAATATCAGCTAAGCAGAAGATTAAGCTACTCTGAAATGGTTATTGCATTTTCTTGAGGGGCAAACAACAAGCATCTTTAAGAATATGCCTTTGGTACAAAACTTGGAGTTGGTCATAATTACGGCAGGTGTCATCTCAAGGAGACTATGTATAGTAGATTGTAAGCTCTGTAATGGAGAGGAAGAAAAGATTACTTCTATTACAAGAACCACAATGAGTGGCGAACTCTAGTAAAGTGACAAGTTAGCGCAAATAATAACTTACAGAAGTGACCTACTAATCTCACATAAGTGAGCCAATGGCTCAGTTCTGTAAGTTATTTGTTGTGCTAACTTGTCACTTCACTAGAGTTCATCAATCACTGTGGTTCTTGTAGCAGAAGTAATCTTTTCTTCCACTCCGTACCGCAGGTGTCACTAGATTGTAAGCTTTGTGATGTAGCGGGAAAAAAGCTTACTTCTATTACAAGAACCAAAGTGATTGATAAACTCTAGTGTAAAGTGACAAGTAAACGCAACAAATAACTTACAGAAGTGAGCTCTAGCTCACTTCTGCTTTAGCTCACAATAGCTCACAGATGTTAGCTATAGCTCATTTCTGCGCTAACTTGCGCTCACTCATCACTTTACTAGAGTTCATCAATCACTGTGGTGTGAACTCTAGTAAAGTGACAAGTTATCGCAACAAATAACTTACAGAAGTGAGTTATAGCTCACTTCTGTAAGTTACTTCTTGCACTAACTTTTCACTTTACAGAAGTGAGCTGTAAAGTGAGCTGTATAGCTCATTTATGTATGTTATTTGTTGCGCTAACTTGTCACGTTACTAGAGGTCATCAATCACTGTGGTTCTTGTAATAGAAGAAATCTTTTCTTCCGCTCCATCACAGAGCTTACAATCTAATCCACATAGTCTCCTCGAGATGACACCTGCCGTAATTATGACCAGCTCCAAATTTTGTACCATAGTCATATTCTTAAAGATGCTTGCTGTTTGCCCCTCAAGAAAATGCAATAACCATTTCATAGTAGCGCAATCCTTCTGATTAGCTGAAATTTTATTCCAAATAGTTGTAAAAATGTTCGGTATACTTTACAACAGCTAACAACTCTCTTCTAGTAACACATCAATTTCTCTCTTAGCTTTTATAGTAACACCGTAAAAGCTTCTGATCAATTAATTGCTCATAAGTTTATATTGTTGGCCAATGTACAATTTTATTGGGTTTGGTGGGATTCTATAGCCATGGAAATGGATTTCTACAACGTGTCTTAAAACATGAAAATGTTTCACAAAAGGAGTTTAGTGGCTAGGATCAGAAACGAGAATTGGGGCAATTCTGTGATAACCTCATATCGGAATGTCAGAGACTAATAGGAGTGACCAAGACACTACAGCAATTAGTTAGAGAATTTGAGATATAAGTGCAAGAATTGAAAATGTTACTACATTACTTATTTATACATAATAATTAATAACTACACTTTTCTTGAAACCATCATACTCATAACTGAATCCAAATTACTGGAAATAAATACTTTTTATCATTTTCATTGAAAGATTTGATGGGTGTTAACCCTAAACATCTAATACTTATAAGACTTTATGCAAATGAAACAGCGGTAAGCCTTAAAATTATGAAACAATGGTTGAAATCAAATATTTTGCATATTTGAAAAGTACGAAATTAAATTTTACAAAGCGACTATAAAACTATTATTGCCTTAGGCGTTGAAAGCATAAAATTAGTTTTATATGTCGACAACTGGCGAATAATAACTTTTATTCGAATTTTTATTTCATATATTAATGTTATCCTCTTCTGTCAATGTTCTTTTTCTAACATATTGGTATACTGTCTTGAAACTATACAGTCACTTTTAAAAGGACAGAAATTTAACGATTTACTTTTTATTGGATGCTTCTTCGCGATTTTAGTAAAACCTTAACCCAACATCAATGGCTCCAATACTTCGTCTTATTTAGGTTGTAGCCATGAAACACCATCAGAAGAGAATTATTTTAACTGGTTTGCAGAATTTCGTCACGGTTGTGCTTCCGTCACTAGTGGTTTTTTAAGAGGTTTGACCAAAGTCTATTGTTGCTCTTAAAAATATCGATATTGTTATAACCAGCCTGTTCTAGCTGGTTGAAGTAAAAACTTAAGGGTAGAATATTGGTCGATATTTGTGGTCTGGGTTTTGCAAACGTAAGAGAATGCAACTAATTAATGAAGTTGAATTAATTATGTGTTATTAGTGTTTGGTATAAATTTGCGTTGATTATTGTATATTGGTTTTTTTTCATTTGTCGCTTGTGAGAAGTATTGTTGATGTCTGAAGAGTAAGTTTTGTAACGGTTACTATTAAAAATATTAATCTCTTAAGTGTGCATTAAAATCATTGAATAAATAAATTTGATCGCTGCGATTCTGGAAACCCTATATAGAAACGTATGTCTGTCCATCTGTTCATTTATATTAATAAAATATTTATCTGGTATATGTAAATAAGAACAATTTTATATTATAAATCCATCCGTATTTAAAGAGATTATAATACGTAAACAAGTATTCGATTTCTTATCTCTGGCTATTATTAAAAAATATGTAATATTAATTTAAAAACGTATGAAGTATGCCGCAATTACTCTGTATGTGCGAACGTATATTTCCGCATGGGTTAGAAAGAGACGCTAGATGTAAGCGCTAATTTATTCATATAGCTGACTGGAGTACAGTGAGCGCGTGAGTGAGAGGATATGTGTATGAATGCATATATCGTGTTTCGTTCAATGAAGCGTTTCGGAATGACGCAGATCGTTTATAATAAATATAGTGGGAATAGTGCACGTACGTATCGAAATGTTCATGCATATATTATGACTGGTGTTAACGGCTGGTGGCTAGCTCCTATGGCTTGCTGTTATCCGGATATTGGATACGGTCACAACGCTGTGTTTAAACTTCTGTGTCTAATAGAGACCCTTGCCACGTCACATAGCAATGAGTATTGGCTCCCATATGTCCCGTAGAAGACAGTAAGGCATAAGCATGATTCTGGTCTATAAACGCGCAAAGCGTGCTTAAAATAAGTTCCTGATTTCGTCTCGTCGAAAAAAGTCGACAGCGAGCTCCGGAGCAAACCAGGCAAGCCAGCCCCACCAGAGTGTTCCCGCTTGCGTTCTATCCAAACCAGTCCGCCCACAAGCCATACCAGCCAGAGTTGGGTCACCGTCAGTTAAGTGCTTGTGGTAAGCAATATTACATAGCTTACATTGTTTATGTGAATTTCATGTACGTTGAATACTTTAACTTGTCACTCCTACTTATTCCATTAGCCCGCTCCTCTAGCTAAAGTGTATACTTCTGGCTTGTGATTCACAGTCAGTCATAATCGTGTCTCAATAGCCTTTTCCTTTTGTAACCGGTACCTTACAAACGTGTATACTTCTGGCTTGTGATTCACAGTCAGTCGTAGTCACTAGACAACGTAACGTCTGTGTTCACCTCGTTACGTGTCCCAATAGCATTTTCCTTTTCTAACCGCTACCTTACTAAAGTGTATACTTCTGGCTTGTGATTCACAGTCAGTCATCTAGACAACGTCAGCTAGACAACGCAAAGTCTGCCGTTCACCTCGTTACGTGTTTCAATAACACTTTCCTTTTCATACCTTACCGATAGTGTATGGCTTATGATTCACAGTCACTTATAGTCACTAGGGAACGTGTCCTCTGTGGTTCACGTCGTTACATGTCTCAGTGGTTCTTTTCCGAGCTACGTAGCTATCCTATTATTCATGTGTTTGAACTTACCATCATTTTTCCGTTCTCGTATATATTACCGCGCTCTCTCGCTGCATGATTAATAGCCTGTACACACTTTTCTCTTATTTGACGTATTATTCCGTTATTTTATCACCGCAGTTTTTTGTTATATGCACCGCTGCTACAGTTAAGCACCGTTGTAATTAATTGTTATGCTTTGTTTTGAGTATTATGTTTTTGTACCGTTTAATATAAAACCACTATATTCCCGCTTCCTTTATTTAACCGCTAGTATTACATCATTGCTTAAATTTAAAATTGGCATTTATTCATCTGTTTATTATTGACATTTTTATTGTGGATTAATCTTTTGTTTCCATCTTTCCTTGTGTCTAGAAGAAAAATACATGGTTTTTTAAATCTTTAATGCTGTTTCACTCATTAGCATTAAGTTCATTTTACAGATACCCAGCAAGATCTAGAACACCTAGTTTACTTACCAACTGAGTCTACCTAAGCCCTCCGTGAGCGACTGAGGACCGGAGGAACACTAACACCAGTTCCAACGTGCGGTCTCATGTTAAACGAACCTTGCGCCCGAGAACATATTTATGAAGGCAGATTTTGTTCTGTAATTTATATGATATTTACTTGCGACAAATGCTAAAACTCCCCATTAGCAGAGTCGCGACTACCGTTAGCGTATCAATTAGAGTACGTCACATACTTGTCACAGTTTGTTTAGTACAGTGACATTTAGCTACCTTCTTTAGCATTTGTACCATTCAGAACTGCAGTAATGAGCTTATTATAACACGTTAGTAATTAGATTCAGCTTGTTTAGGATTAATTTTAAGCTAAATAGGCTTGTTATTTTAGTGACTGTTGAAAAAAAACACTGCGCTTACCTGTGAATGAAAGTATACATGTCACTCATCTATGCATTCTGACCATTTAATTCTTATATTGTTAATTATTTTACTAAATGTTTTCGGCTAAAAGTTTACGCAAATGTGTGGTTATGTTAGTTGCAAACAGCTGATTTGTCAAGATTGTGACATTCATTAGTCGTTCGCATGAAACATAGAGAGGCCTATCATTCACAAATTCTGGAGGCCAGCGAAGTGTTAGTTGTATGCTACAGAGGGCACCTGATTTATTCTAGGTGACCCTACTTCGTAGAGTCGTTTATTATAGGGTTGCATTTGATTAAATAAGGGGGTTATTAGATGGTTGTAATTACAAAAATACTTCTCATGGCATTAGTCAAATGAAGAGTACTTGTGGCAGTGAGGACAGCAATTTATTACTTTTGAGCTTTAAATAACTGCTAGGAATGAAGGAATTGTTATAAATAGTTGGGAAACTGTTCCCTGAGAGGTCCTTGCTGACAAACGATTTGTTTAATAGTATTACAGTGTTGTGACTGTATTATTGTGGAAATTAGTGATCTATAAATTTGCTACTATTGTAATTTTCGTTGGAGGGACGAGTTGTCGCTTCTATTGGCCAATGTTTAAAATTTGTAGTTTTCGGATTGGTGGATGACTACGTAAGAGCTGTTGATCCAATTGATGACAACATAGGAGATGTTGGTCCATTGAAATGTTGTTGGTTGCGATTGGAGGGCGAATGGAAGGTATACATCCTGCTCTACTAAGATTTGAGAACCCGGATGTAGACATTCTCCTCCGATCATTAGTGTCTCATAGCCGACAATTAATTGACTCCTACTAAAAAAAATCCAAGTACAGAAATGGCTCCGTGAACAAAATACGTGTGTTCAATTGGTGGAGAGTGAGTAGTTTTTAAATTAAGCCGCGAGGTACCATGGTGGTGAAGCCCAAATTGGGTACGTTGGTTAATTGTCGATTGTCAAAATGGCGCTAGAGCAAGCGTGTTTTTGATTTATAGGCGATGACCCTAGGGCTTGTCCTAACTGTTGGCTGTAAGACGACTTGCGGTGGACGTAAATTCGGTTCCCAAGTTGGAGATCTTCACAGTAAGGATGAACCATTAGTAAGCTATTTTTTGGAACAAGGTGTTCGTGTTGTTTTTGGTGGTTAGCACCCATTTTGGGCGTGGTAAGGACCACATGAATATGATCTTAGGATGCCGGCGGTGGCCATGACTTAAGCAGCTTTTGGACGCTCCTCAGTTCGTAGAATTGTGTCATCAGTGGAATCGTCACTCAGCCAGCCCTCGGGATCATCGTTGAAACATTGGTGGATCAAGTATTTCATTTAACTAATCTTTATTTGTATTGATTAATTTGGCGCCTCACGCATGTTGTATTATTTGAAATTAGGATTTTACATGGTTAATCAGATCTTGTTGGGAATAAGTTGTATTTGGTATAATTTAGTAATTTTTATTAAGTAAGGGGGGGTTTGTCATTTCGCCAGAGTATTTTTGCTTTTGCTACATTTATTTGTAACTAACTTAGAGATATTTGTTAATGGATAAACCGTTAAATATGCCATTAAGTGGTAAGACCGTTTAAGAATTTAAAGAATTAAGTAACTGTGGATCTTAGGGACGGACCTACAACTTTCAGTAAGCCAATTTAACTGAAAGTTTGAAATCGAGTGCCTGCTATAAACTTTTACATACTCAGTGTATAAATCATTATCTAACTTGTTGTATTTGCTTATCACTATAATATTGAGTGTAATAGTGAGCATTGGGTAATATTGGGTGTTTCATTATAATATTGGTTAATGACGATTGCTGTTATTGTTAAAAATTTCAATTTTAAATAAAGTGGTCGTTGTTGTTAAATTTACTTCTGATTTTTACTTGTGTGCACTCCACACATTTTTTATTCCGAGATTTAGGACAATTCTCTGGCGCCCATTCAAGTTTACGCCTCAGACAAGAAGAAATTCGGGGCTAACCTAGCTGGGGGATTACATTTTTCAGTTAGGGTAACTGTAGTTCCCCAATGTGCAGAATATGATTGCATAGGATTCACATGTGAAAAAAGGCTTCATTAGACGTATCGAAGACTGTATAAAAACATTTAGGTGTGAACCAGATTTGTTTCTACATTCTATTCCTCCCGATATTATGTTTTTCGCATAATGTCAGCGATCTCACAAAAGGCTCCTATCAATGGTTATTCGGAAATGCTTTTAAAATTTGATTGGGAAACTGTAAAATCTGTATACAACATTTTAATATAAAATGAATTTAGATATATTTGTGCAAGCCAGGAACTAACGAACTTTCAACTAACCAACAATCTAAGATTATCCAAGTTGTTCCTTCATGAAGCTGGTTTGAACAATTTGTATGCCAAAAGTCACTAATCGCGAAAAGCGACCGAGAATACCACAACTTTTATTATGACAAATGCCAGCTCTCACACAGCACATATAGCTATTGATTATTTCTAAACAGTATCGAATTTAATCTGTTGTCCTAAATGTCAGATAAAAAACGCGCGGACAGAGATCTTCATCACATCAAGAAGCTGATGGACCTTTTGAAACATCAAGATACTAGCTTCAGAGTCGAAATATATTACGAGAATTGGTTTCAACGCATACAGCTATGTATGAAGAGCAAAGATTGATTGATTGATTGACATTCTGAAAAACAATGATTGATTGACAATAACGAAATAAATAATTGATACCAAATATATTTTTTAATTCACTGTTTTCTAAAAACTTAAAGGGTACCCTCGTATCTATTTTCTTTCATCATTAAAAATTGTTTACTATTTGGTTCTGTTTAAAATGATTAGCATTAGTTGAGTATTTTTTTTGTGTGGAAACGATGAAGAAATATTGTTTGAAATGAAACACCCAATATAAGATCTCGTGAAATTTTTGTGCTATTTCAGATATGTATTTCGAGAATTTAACGGATACATAATATAGATTAAAGGTTAACCGAGCACTGCCTGGTTCTAAATATCGACTTGAAATTAAAGTATTCAGAACAAGATACGTATCACAACTTTAGCATTTAACCAAAACGGAGTAAAAATCTAATTCATTTTCATTGGTGCAGAAATCGCTTTATTTTTCATGACCTTTCAATGATAGAATTTATTCTAATTGTATTTTTCCATGAGACGAAGAGACTTATTTAATGTCGTATCGTTAAGGCAAAAAAGTTTTTTGGGATTTTAAGGATTTTGGGACTGGCGCTCCCTGAATCCAATAAGACTATGTGTTTTTATCAGTACATGTGGCTGTGTAACACTAATGGATTTTATTCTCTTTACTGTCTAGTCGGTATCTTATCATTTTTAGATAACCAAGACAACAAGATTTGTAGCATTGGTATGAATGCGCCATTCTCATATAATTGCCATCCAAAATATAGTTTCGGAAAAACATTTAAGAAATATAATTTTTTCCTTCATCCTCAGCCTGTCATCGTCCACTCCTAGGCATAGACCGCTTCTATCCTTTTCTATGCCGATTTATCGGATACTGTCTGTAACCAGTCCTTTCCCGCAGCCCTCTGAATATCATCCAGCCATTTCAATTGCATCTCTCTTCCTACGCTCTTCTTTGTGGACTTGGGCCTCTATTCGATGATTCGTTTTATACATCTCGTCTTATCATGTCTTGCGACGTGGCCTGCCCATCGCCACTTCAGGTTGGCACTCGCTCCCGTATGCTAATCCCCAACATCTTTCGAAAACAAATTCTTTCAATTAGAAAACAAAATGCAAACAAAAACATTCGTAGACGGATCCGCTATTCCATTTTTCATATTCATTTCTTTTCAATATATACTACACAAAGCAAGGTTTGATCATGTTACCTTAGAGCTAGTCCTTAAACTAGATCAGCGCAAAATTCAAAAATGCACAGCTCTCGCAGGAAATTTTCGTTATACCATGCTTTGCATGCCTCTGCATTTAATATTAATTACGAGATTATTTATGTAATGACCCTAGTAATAAAATATAGTTATTTATCTATGAGAATTGCTTTATTGTTTTTCAAAATATTCTCCATAATGATTTATACACTTTTGCATGCATTCGTACCATTTGTCAAAGCATTCCGCTTAAGATATTTCCAACACGTGGTTTTTGAACGCATCAACGGCTTCTTCTGATGCCGAAAATCGTTATTCATGCAATTTATTCTTGATGTTTGGGAATAAAAAGAAGTTATTAGGTGCCAAATCAGGACTGTACGGCGGATTCTATGGTTTGAGTGTTCAAATAGTATGTTGTTTCAGCCGATGTATAGTTTCGGATACATCGGCTGATCTCGCATTGTCATGATTCGACGATGCTTTTTCGTTTTCCTTATTTCACCGAAGACTTTAGGCATACAAATGGTTGTGTATCACTTAGAGTTGACCGTTTTACCTTTCTCTAAATACACTGTTGCAACATGACTGATGCACTGTTGCTTTTCGAAACAACAAGCGACCATTTGTTTCCAAGTGCTTCGAGCGCGAACAACTTTTGTCGCATTTGGTTCATTTTGACACACCCATACAGTGGACTGTATGGGTCTTCCGTTCATCCATGAGCGAACGACCACCACGCTCAAACACTTTATACCAGCGTCTCACAGTGGCAAAGGATTGGGACTTCAGCGACAATAGTCGAAATAAGTTGATCGAAGCACTCTTGTCTTGATAATCCACGCCGAAAGTCGTAATAAATCATCGCACGAAAGTTAATTCAATTTTTTGTTGACATTTTTTTTTTAAGACACAATAAGCAAAACAAATCGCGCTCACATGAAAAAATGTTCTTATGAATGTTATGTTAAAATGAGTTAAATTATCTAATGGAAACGCCAGATGGCGCCTAGAACACTCAGTGTTGCCAATGTTCAATATATAAATAGTGATCCTCTAATATAACCTTTATTGACATAACACAACTTTACAAACGTTACATTATTCACCTTATCTAAATTAAAAACTCAATTCCCAAAATATAGGTAATTAAAAATAATTATAAATCAAAGCATAAATTCCTATTGGCTTCCTCAAGTAGAGGAGAAGGAAATTATCTTCATCAATTTCATTTTCATGAACCTATCTTTATCCCCTTTGCTATTTTTCTCCATCCTCTTCTAAGCATGTTTCCCAATTTTCCGCCCATTTTCTTTTCTTCCTCCATCCATATGATTCCTACGCATTCCTTCGCCCAGTGTTCTCAGAACTCTACATCTATACCACATATCCTACACAACCTTTCATTTACAGCCATGGTGTGACTCAGGGTTCAATTCTTGGGCCTATTCTGTTTATAATTTACACTAATTGTCTTTCTTGTGTTTTAAAATTTTGCTCTCTTTATTCGTATGCTGATGATACTCAACTTTATGATCAATGAATGGTCATTGAAATGATCAATGAAGACCTTGCTGCTCTGCTTGACTTTTCTACCACTCTCTAAAGACTCTCTAAAGATTAATCCTGTAAAAACTAAGATATTAATGATTGGCAGGAAACCTATTTGTCGAATTCCTCAGCCTTTGGATGAAATTAGACTTGGTCTTTAGATGCTCTTCTAGTGACTTCTAACGGACATTCCTGTTTTATACCTTCAAACCACTCTGATGCCTCACTCAACGCACACGATCCAGAACTTTGTCGGTTTTTAAATGAACATCAAAGAAATTTGAATGCTGTTTAAATGTAAACGCTTCCTGACAAAAATCGAAATTCATTATCGAATTTTAGTTACCTGCACCTCTACTTTTCTATTTCGTGAGCTGTATTGATTATGTCTGAGTTAATGAGGAGACAAGATATTTCTCCTAACTGAAACCATATGGAGAATTAAGTCGAAACGGATCAAATGAGAGAATATTAAATTACAGCTTGTGCCCAGCCGTAAGAGTGGTGGAAAAAGCTTTTGGAATCATTTCATCAGCGTTCAATGTTCTAAGAAAGCCTCTTCTGATAGCACCCGAAATGGCTGAAGTAATGATTATGGCCTTTGTATGTATACCCAACTATTTAAGGAGCAGTAAAATATCCAACAATAGTTATATTCCTCCAGGTTCATTAGACTCAGAGGTCAAAAGACGTCTAATAGCAGACAGTTGTACACATTTACAAAGCGCAAGTAGACTTCGGAACTGTGCAAATGTTTCACTTAGAGCGACAAAATTATTACTTTTTATTAATTTTAATAATGTTTTATATCTACATAAAATGTCAATCTATTTTATATGAAGACTAGAAACTCAATTATTTCAACCTGAATAACGAAAGTATTTGTAGTCTCCGAAATTCTGATAATTCAATTTGAGGAACTTTTCTGTGTTAGATAAAGCAAGAGGGTGGCGATTTTATTTAACATTTATTTATCCGACTTCAAGCTGGAGGGGTATTATTAGGACAGGAAAGGATATGGTCACTGGCATATGTCACTGGTCACTGGCAGATGATGTGGTGTGTATGGCTAGCAAGATTTCGGTGGACAGCTAGCAGGATTTTGTTTATTCCGTATACTTAGACAAAAAGTATTACTCTATAACATATTAACAACAATTAACACATATAAAAAAACAATTATATAATCTACTCAAAAATGTCAAAGTTTTGTAATAAATACACATAATCCTTAATGAAGTGCGCAAATATAACATAAATTAACGCCAAGTGCGTAGCTAGCCGGAATTTAATCTAATCCTACAACGTTAAGTACGCACTTGAATTTTTAAGCGCAGTTTAAGACTGTCTCTTAAACTATTTGGATAATTATAAATAAATTTTATAAACAGTTATTTTGCCATTAAGTTGCATGGTTTTAAATTATACATTTACCTATGTCTATATTTTTCTGTTTACTATATATTGTTATTTTATATGGAGGGGTATTATTATATGGAGGGGTATTATTAGGACAGGAAAGGATATGGTCACTGGCATATGTAGATGATGTGGTGTGTATGGCTAGCAAGATTTCGGTGGACAGCTAGCAGGATTTTGTTTATTCCGTATACTTAGACAAAAAGTATTACTCTATAACATATTAACAACAATTAACACATATAAAAAAACAATTATATAATCTACTCAAAAATGTCAAAGTTTTGTAATAAATACACATAATCCTTAATGAAGTGCGCAAATATAACATAAATTAACGCCAAGTGCGTAGCTAGCCGGAATTTAATCTAATCCTACAACGTTAAGTACGCACTTGAATTTTTAAGCGCAGTTTAAGACTGTCTCTTAAACTATTTGGATAATTATAAATAAATTTTATAAACAGTTATTTTGCCATTAAGTTGCATGGTTTTAAATTATACATTTACCTGTGTCTATATTTTTCTGTTTACTATATATTGTTATTTTATATGATAAATGAATAGGTAGATAGATAGATGTTAGATAGACCAGTAGAGAGGAAATGCAGGAAGTTATGGATAAAGTGAGTAAGTGTAAGGCTAAAAGTGAGTTGGAAATAAATGTGGTTAAAACGAAAGTAACGATGTGTAAGACTGGGGCAAAAGACAGTAAAAAAGATGATTTTTTAATGAATGGAATACGAATCGGGATGGTAAAAGAAATGAAATGTGTAGGGCACGTAATGAGTAGGAACAGAGGAACGGATCGGGAAATGAACATATGAGGATGTTAACCAGGAAAGTTGGGGTAGCTGCGGAAAGAATAGGGTATGTATAGAAGGAGAATTTCGAAGGTTTAGTAAATATGAAGATGATGATTTTGACAGTATGTGTCAGAAATATTATGTTGTATGATGCGGAAGTGTGAGCTATGAAAAAGACAAAGGAATGATAATGATGTATATGAAGAGAATATTAGCAGTGGAGAAGTTGGCACCGAGTGAGATTGTGTTACAAGGGCTGAACGAAATAAAAGATTGGTTATACGGAGTTAAACACTTGGTAAGTTATGAAAGGAAAGTGATGGGAGTTGTGAATGAGAGGATTGTTAAAAAATTATATATGGAACCTTTGTAAGAGGGCAGAAGGGAATGAATGGATTAGGGAAAGAAGAAGGTTATACAAGAGGTGTGGATGGTCTATATATAAGTGGTTCGATAGGATGTGTGGAGGAATAAAAAGTGAGATTGAGGTTGAATAGAGGTTGAAAGATGTAAAAATGCAAGAGAGGTATGGAAGAATAATAAAACAGGAAGTATAACAGGAAATATATGTATTTGATAGTGGAAGGGATCATGCCAGAATATCTAAGATCAGCGCTAAGTATGAGTGAAAAGAGAATAATTGCTAGATTCATGCGTGGTATTGAGGAAAGGGAAATAAGATAAATGAGGAGTATAAAAAATGTAGAGTGTTTGGTGTGGAGGATGAAACGTGGGGGCACTGGGTGAACGGGTGCAAGGGAATAGTATGGACAGAGGTTATATATGGGGCATAAAGGGAAGAATAAGGGAAATATGCAACAAATTATTAGATTAGGAAAAGAAAAAGGTAGATGGAAGGATAAAATAGAAGAATGTGGGTATAATGGGATGCGGGAAACTAATTAAGGAATGTAATAAGTAGAAGAATGTATGGAGGGAATTGAAGGAAAGAGAAAAGTAAGTGGAAGGGTATGCAAGAGGAGAACGAGAATGGATAGGAAGTATGTGGATAGAAATTAAGCATAGGGTTTTTAAAAAAAGAATATAAATTGTATTATTCTTTTTTTTGGTATTTTTAATGAAATATGTTTGTTATAGTACTATATTTTTGTTTATTTTTTTAATGCCAATAAAGGTTTAAAATTAATAATAGATTTGATTTTCATTGGTGTGTCATTATATTTTTTGGGGCCAATAATGTATTCTCTTGTATTATAATAGAGTTCTGAACAACGCGTTTCAACTTCTGCGTTTCAACGTATAAGTATTTAAAACACTAAAAAATACTGAAACAAAGAGTATGTTTGCGATGTTTTCTATAGCGAATAGAATCTTGAAATTAATGAAACCAAGATTATGAAGAGAATCTATTCTTAGAATCTAATACATCAAAATTGCAGCAAAACTAGGAAAACGCGAAGAATAGAATGACAGTGACTTATGCAATGATGCTATATCTTAATTCTTCAAATTTCTTTCTGCCTCCGTCACTTCTTTAAAAAATTAAATTGGATTATCAGATTGTACATGAAGTTTTTTAATTTAACGTTGTTGAGTAACAACTTAACTAGTTATTGTCATATTGGTTTTCCGATTTTTCTTGGTAACCGATCGTTCTGCAACGCGACAAACTCGCGCACGGTGCGAAAGTTTGTCTAACTTTTTTGTTTTTACGGTGAATATACAAACTGTTTTAGCTGGGTGACGTAATTGTCTTCTACGGAAATTTCATCTGAGCTAACTTTTGTTTCCTTTCTACTTTCCACGTTTATAGTAAAATTTAATCTTATGATCTATGGAAAAATCCGATGAACATGACTCAATGCAATATCATAAATTCGCTAAAAGGAAAGCGGTAGATTTTAGCAGACTGGCTGAAGGCGATCACAATGTTTCAGAGTGCTTGGACCGTGGAACCAAGAAAATAGCTGAATATATCGGAAACAGATTGAAAGCTATCAAAAAAGCTGTCTTGTTATGTGGACGGCAGGAGATTTTATTAAGGGGTCACTAGGAGCAGGGTTATATAGCATTATCGGAACCCGAAAATCATCATGGCAGTTTTAGGGCTTTTCTTTATTTTCGAGCCTACTCTGGCGATGAAGACATCTTAATCAAAGTAAGAGTAGTCTGGCTATCTGCACATCGCCTGAAATTCAAAATAAGATCATAGGGAATTGCGGAAAAATGATTGAGAAAAAGATAATAGGAAGGGTGAAACGTGCTAAATATTTTGCTGCTTTGGAAACTTCGGATCTTTCACGTCCTAAAGAAATGTCTCAGGTTTGTCTTTAACTATCATGAATCCATTCACATGGTCTAGATCTCAATTGTATGTTTGGTCAGGGCGATTCCCTTAACCTAGTATTGGTACACTCTTGCAAACTACCAGCTATTAAGGGGACCATAGATTAGGTTTTTGTTCGACGTGCAAGTCTGTTCAAACAAAAACGACGCAAAACCGAAATGTATGGCTGAAAAACTGTCGTTCTTGCTGGCATATAAAACCACGAACATAATCAGGTTCAGTCTGATTATATCCGTTAGTTGTGTTTACATGAAAACGTTTCGAAGAAATGGTTAAAAGGATTTCTGAATAAAAAAGAACTCTTATAATAATAAAAATGAGAATAACAATATAATAAAAATGAATACGGGTAGTCTCTATTGTTCCAAAAAAAAATCATTGTTTATTGATCAAACCCTCGAACATTTACAATTCTTCACTTCTTCACAGAGAGCCATAAGTGCTCGCCATAAAACTCTTTCTTGACTTTCTAGATGCTTTAAAACCAATATTATCCCTTTTTTTGTCATTTATTTGTTTCCTAAGTTAAATTGAAAGATTTTGAAAGAATCGTCACCTTTTATTTATTAGGTATGGTATAGAGCAGTTACTTTGAGTTATTTCAAGATGTCAAATCTTAGGTAAATTAACAAAAAAAAATGATTTTATTGAATTATATCGTAGTGTTTCATGTTTATGGAGAGATGGGAAGAACATTTTGAAAACCTTCTAAATGCTGCGGAGGAGGGAACCCCATAACCACAAGACCAGGTCAGGAATGGCCAGATGGACAACGCTGGCGACGATGGGGTTGTCCCAGAAGTGATTCGAAAAAAGGTGGAAGAGGCGACCCTCTTTACATGACAAGAATCTGCTCTACAGCTACGCGCTAGGAGAGGATGGCTTCCCAGCTGAAATCTTCAAGTATTGTGGTGAGCGACAGTATGTACACTCTCATTCGTTTAGTATGGGAAAACGAAAACATTACAGAAGATGGGAACACAGCGGTAATCTGTCCCATCCACAAAAATAATGACAAGATGATTTACAGTTACTATCGTGGGAGTTTGCATACTCTTTTGAACGTTGCATACAGGATTCTTTTCAAAAGTACTGGCAAGAAGGCTTGAGAGACATACCGAGAAGGAATTAGGCAAATACCGCATCATAATTCTACCAGTGATCCTCTATAGATGTGAAATTTGAACGCTCACTGAACGTGACAAGAATCTGCTCAGAGTGTGGGAAATAAAGGTGCTGCGAAAGATCCTCAGAGCTATTTATGAAGATGTCAAGTGTCGCATTCGAACCAACGAAGAAGTATATCAGCTCTACGGTGATATTAACCTGGTTGCAGAGACGGCTGCGACGGTGGTATCTGAGGCACGTTATAAGAATAGAGGGAGATTGAATCCCCAAGAAGACGCTCGACCAACAACAGGATGGCAGAATGAATCCAGGCAGGCCAAGGACAAGATGGATTTATGACATCAGAGAGGATGTGCTGGCGCTAGGGATCCAGGGCTGGATGAGATGCACTGCAAGCAAGGAAGAATGGACGGCTGTTGTAGATGAGGCAAGGGTCCTACATGGACTGTAGCACCAAGAGAGTGAGTTCCATGTTTATGGAAAATTAAATCTCGAGAATACAATGATCGCTTTAAAAAGGATCAAGCGTCTGAACCGGTTGTTGGCAAAATTAAGAGAAGTTGATCCTGATGCAACAAAAGATAAAGCTATAAAAAAATTAATTCATTAAGGACGGGTTACAGATGGGAATTTAAAAATATGAATTTGTTAATAGGTAGCGATATCAGCCTAGAAAACGCTTATGTTCCTAACTTGTGGTATCTTGATGAACTATCATTTTTGAGTAACTAAAAAAACCCACGACATAGCATATCTAACATAGAGGACGACTAGATTTTCAATATGAATGAGAATGATATCAATACCCAGGAAAACTTTAATGAAACTCAAAGTGTAAGTATTCTAAAAAATATCTAAGCATATAGTGTTTCTTAAATGGAAGAACAGACAAACCTCTCATCTACCATCAACGTACTATAAACCTACATCGGATGCATCGGACCAAATCTGCAGAATAAATTACGATTAAAATACGTAATTATATTATACCAACTAAACCCGGCCACGTTTCGTTGTGGCTCGTTGTGGTTTCGTTGTGGTATCATTCGTTGTGGATCATGAATGGGAACTCATTCATTTCATACCGGACCCACGGACCCGGCAAACGTTGTTTTGATGGGTCGCGTTGTCCCGGCGTCTGGCGTTCCGGCGTTTGAATCGTGAGTTATGGTCTTGAGTTCATACAAAAATCCCATAAAAAAGCATTGTCAGTTTTTTCCATATTTTCCAATTTTCCGGAGAACTTTTCCAATTTTCCTTTCCCTAAAGACCTTATTCTGACTGTTGGGAACAACGAACAGCATTTAATTTTTATATACATAGATATATAAATAAAGATTTGCATAGGAAGAAAAGTTTTTATTGTATTATGCGCTCACAGGTGCACAGTACATACTGTACGATTCATTAGCGCTTGTGTCAGGAAGAAGCTTTGAGAAATTTATCATTTTTGATATTTTGATTGATATTTTATTTGTTGGTCTTCATCATGTCATAGAAGCAAAAGAAAGTGTAAAACGTCTAATACAAACCTACGTATCAGTGAAAAATTTGAGCTTTTTAGCTGGTTAGAGGCTGGAGTTTCTGTGCGAGGAATATGCTGTCAAGAAACAAATAGTTAGATAAAGGTAAACGCAGAAGTTATGCACTAAAGTTTGAAGTCATTCCATGTAAAAATGGGAAAGGATTTATTGCTACAGATATGCCCAGGCATTTAAGTATGAAGACAAAGTTCCAGGCAAAAAAATCATTCAGGACATTTTTTTGCTTTATTGGGGACAAATGCGTCGGGTACCCACCATCTTAAGCCTGTAATTGTAAGGAAGGCAGCTAAGCCACGTTGTCTAAAGGACTGCATAAACGAGTTGCCAGTTATGTATTACATCACAAAAACTCTTGGCTCAACATTGGCATTTTTCAAAGTATACCACCAGTCCATCTAAATTCAGAAAAACGTAAAGGTAGACAATTGAATCGGTGCCATTCTCCGTCCACCTAATACAGTTTCAGTAATACAGCCGAAGAATCAAGAAGTGATTATATAATGTAAACAGCATTATCAGCGTTAATATCTATATAAAGTCTTAGTGGTCACCGAAGAAGAGTAAGATATGGAAGAAGGCGCAAGAAAACAGTGAACGGTAAACTATATTAAAAACTATAATGTGGAATCGAGCATCTACAATTATGCGTGAGCTTCGGAATATGTCAAAATAACACTCTCTCTAAATCTTGGAAAAATTTACGATGGCTGAAGGCTTTGAAGCTTTTGAACTAAAGGATTTTCATGAATTTTATATCATTTGGTGGAGAATTTTTTTTCTATCTTAATGATATCGGGAATTATCTGAAGATCCAGATTACCAATTTCTTATATTGGAGGAAATAGCAGAATCAATTCTGGCTGTTGAAGAATCAGTATGGAGCTACAATGACTCGGAGGAAGAGGTGGTAATGAAACCAAAAATGTCTCAACTACCAGATTCCATTGACACTCTTTTACAACTTGTTAATGCAACATGTAATTGTTCCATTCAACCTTATTATCAACACTTCAAGACAATAAGAGAATTAATAATTTGTTAACAGCCTACTTCAGGAAAACAATTAAAGTTGGATTCATGTTTTAAACTTAAACCCACTACAGCCGTTGTTCCGTTTTTCCAACATCTGACCAGAGCACCCCAAGCACTAGCACTGCAAAAATATCTGTAGTAGCTAGCAGCAGTGCACCAGCAGAACTTTCTGACTCAGAGTAATAAACAAGTTGTATACATTTTAATATTTATAATAATTCTATGTACATACCTCTTTGAGAGATGAGAAGTTTGTCTGCATAGTGTTTATTAAAGGAATGATGTTCATTATTATTGTTATTTTTTTATTCGGTTTAAAATTGTTATCAGGAACAAAAGTATGCAATCAGAAACGATATCTTGCCACGGTACCGATCCATCATTGTTAAAATACTTCGTGAAATTCTCGCGGGTTGTACTTGTTTGTGTCGATGCACGTCTGGGTGAACCATTTTGTAAATCAAGTAATTTGTTTACTTGTGGTCTCAGACGAAGCTGTATATTACCAGCGTCTAGATCATCAACATCAAAACATGTGACAGGTGCGTAGTAATCTCCGCAGTTTCTTCTCAGAAAATTATGTAGAATACAAGATTCCATAACCACTTTATCAATATTGTCCAATTTCATATTAAGAGCCGAATGAAATATACGATAACCTGCATCTGTACGATAAAAGTACCGTTAGTTGCTTCCGACAGTCGGCGTTTCGAGGCGAGCTCTTGCTGCAGAGTTTATTTCTTGTTCTGAGATTCATAGGACGGAGTAACATGTCTTCAAAGATTTGCAGAATTATATGAAGTTGTACGACAACCTCGTGGAAGCCTGCATGCTTCAGGTCGAGAACTTGCTGCTCAAGTTTCTCAACTTCAGACCGCTCTTGGGAATTCACAATTTAAAATTAATTTTTGGTTATATGTCTAATTTAAACAAATTATTACAAAAAGTTAATGTGGTGGACTTAGCTAAATCGTGCAGCTACGTGCGGACACTGATCTCCAAATTAAGATCTCTAAGAAGAGCGAACAACAATTCATGTGCATTTTTCAAAAAGCCCAGGAAATAAGCTCAGGTGAAATACTTATTCCGTGTTTGGCTGGAAGCCAAGTTTATAGCCAAAATGTCCAGGCATACTCAGCCGAAGAACATTACTCAATTACTGTAGAAATCTTTTCTTCCCTTTTGTAGAGCATTTGAAGACAGAACTCAAAGCACGCTTCCAGACTGATTAAGATGTCATACATTCGGCATGATTCATACATACATTTATACAGATGACATTCAGCTCTTAATTTTGGGTGGAACCAAAATGGACAAAGAAACTATCGAACAAATGCAAAATACTAGGAGCCCCATTTTTGAAAGCTCTGTTCTGAAAAAAAAACTATATACTGCTCTTGAAGCCATTGACTCATGTGATACGGATTTCTATCCATATATACAAACAATGCTTAAAATTTCTGCAACTCTGCCTGTTTCAACAGTGACCCCCGAATGAACATTTTCAACGTGGACAGTTTCAACCCAATCTAAATTCCCCTCTTCCATTTATATCATATCACTCACTCTTCTCCTTAACTCTTTCCACTCTTTATTTATATACACCGTTTTAATTATCCATTTCCTTCCCTCTATCTCTATCACTATCCCAGGTACAACTTCACATTCCCATTCATTTCCTCGTACCTCACTTATTCCAATCCCCGTGATTATCCCACCACTTGTCCTCCCCTTACCATGTTTTCTTCTAGCCGGTTGCATTTTCCAATTGTAACCCATAGGTGATTTCGTTTCTAACTCAACCCACCCATCTACCGCAACCCACATTTCGCCTAACCCAATAATATAAAACGATTCCCGACATTCCTTAATCCCTCTTCGCTCAATTATGGTCAATCACTCTTCGCTAGAATGCACATTTTCAACGTTGAGACGACTTAGGAGCTAGGTCCGAAACAGGAGAGGACAAGGCCTTTACGTAGCTAAGTATTTGTTAAAAAGCGTTTCAAGCGTTAAAAGCAACGTCGAATTATACAGAGGAATGTCCCACAGCAAGAGGACAGATTTATGGAGGAAATCCCACTTACAATAAACGAATTACGGTCATAAAATTGGAAATCGAAAAAGAGATAACCGAGATAATGCCATGGTGAAGGCATACATAAGTTATTGAGAGCTCCCAAACATCATCTATTACTGAAGAAGGTAGGTCCTTATTACTGAAGGAAAAGATAGAAGGAAGATAAAGAAATATTAAAAGTATCGAAACTGATGTGGATAAAAATAAAAGATGTAAAAAACGGGCAACCGAAAATATATAATGGAAGAATACAACCTACGTTACAACCAACTTTATGCTACAACGTTTCAAGCAACTTTATGCGATTTGTTACAGTAATTGTATTATCAGTGATTACAGTAATCGTATTATCAAGGATAAGAGAGCAAATTCTGCAAAAAAAACAGGAACAAGGTAGATTTGGAATAGTCGAAAAACTATTTAATTACAAGCTTAACATTCTAAACTTGTGATCCAATTAATATTTTTTTGAAAGGCAATAAATTAGAAACGTTCAGCTGCAATAGTAATAACAATCAACCAATAACTTCTTAAGGACACATCATAGATTCTTTTTACAATTTTTATTTTTTATTAACTGTGGATTTAAAAAGTAATTTTTGTACATACAAAAATATTACATCTTCCTTATACCCATCACTATCATTTTTATTATCCCTAATCCTCTCCGGTGCAATCCCATATAACTCTTTCAATTTTCAGCCAAATATCTTTTTTCTTCATCCCATTTCAGACCCCACATTCCTTTACCCAGTGCTCCCATCTTTTTTTCTTTTTTTACACGTATCCTACATCTTGTTTCCTCCTCCCACATCCAATACCGGGTCCCTTTTTCCTCGCTCCCACATCTAAATCTAGCAGTCATCCTTTTTTCTTTCATACTTCCATCCATCATCAAATACTCTGGTATTCTACTCTCAACCATTATATATTTATATGTATCGTCTTGTGTCCCTCCACCTTGCATCCCGCTCTTGCTTGTCTACATCCTTCATCCATTCTATCACTTAATTTATATTATAATTTTGGTCCTTCACTCTACGATACCGTTCATTCATATACCATTCATTCCAACCCTTTCAAAAATCTTTCCCCTTTCTTTGTTCCACACCTCATGCTTCTAAGTACACCCATTTAACCACGCTATCTTTTTCCTCTCAGATCACACTATTTTCTTGAACCCATCCACACCACACTTATACCTATTTAGCTTTTAAATTACAATTTCATCCTCCGTCGATTTTTCTACCCCAATTATCCTTTTCATGCATCCTACATGCATCCTCTCTGATCTTTTCTCTCAATACCTATTCATACTTTAGCACTATACATCAAAATACTCTTTACACACATCTCCATAATCATTAATCTCATATTAACTGACTCACCAAATTTTCTCTTTCAATTCGGATTTTTATAAATCCTCTCTTTCAGTTTAAGTATAATATATGAAGTTTTCATAAGTCTATAAATTTTAACATGAAAAGCTGTTTAAAAATTGAATTGATCATAAACTTGATTTAAAATTGGATTAATCCAAACATTTCCAATTTCATAAATTTTTCTCTATCAGAAATATTATGATACTTACGTGAGTGGTTTGTAATCCCTAGTAAAACGAAAGATTTTACTTTATGCAGCCTTTTTCCGTTGACCTTATATTTTAGATTAAATTCTGCAGATATAGCAACAGAGCTAATAAAATATTGAGTTAAACCGAAGTGGAATGCGAGGACGAAAAGTAAATTTTTGCTTCCTCTTACATAGATATGTATATGTGTATAGAACTCAAACCGACTAATATCGGTCATTATCGTTTGTCTTGTAACATGTGGCTTTAATATTATTATATTTTTGATGTACGCACAGTTTTGGGGTTTTGTTTGCCCTTTGCTGAAAGCTATGATAGATCTCCTTAGCAAATAGCAGTTGTATTCGAATGTTTTATCCAACTGCAACGCTAAGCTTCCATAATGAAGGGTGTGTATACTATAATCAATTAAAACAAAAAACAGAACACACAAACAAAACATTTTAATGAAGAAAGATATTTTATAATTATCCTACTTAGTTAAGATAACAACTAATTCAGATGAACTCTGTTCAAAGAAATAAAAACAAATCATACGGATTTTTATCTTTCATATACCATATAGATATGTAATACCTATAGGTATATGAAAGATATAAGATTCATGTTTTGACATTTTTTCTATTTCACCTTAGTACGTCTCTTGTTGAAATTACTGCAATCGTTAATACGTAATTCAAGGTCATAAGGAACAATTTTTCATATAAGAAGTATTTTTTTTATATTTAAATAAAAGAAAGGTCGATTTTTCGACCTTTCCTACATATGTTTGTACGTATGTACATATGAACGTAGGTGACTCTCAAACAACAATAGTCTCAGGTACCGTGTTTAAAATCACCTAGGAATCCGTTATTAGGAAATAACCAACAAACCCGGGAGGTATAATATTTCATAGAACATCCCAGAGCCTCGCCTTCGGTGACGACATTGTTATGTTAGCCACACATACCAGACACCTAAAGGGGAACGTACAAACCCTCGAGAACAAAGCTAAGAAAATGAGGCTACACATCAACGAGGAGAAGAAAAAATATATGATAAACATTAGTAACTCAAACATATGCCGGAACACTGACAAATCCAATGGTTACCAAAGAATTGATGCATTCAAATATTTGGGAAGCATCGTAACACACGACAACAAGACGAAATCAAAACAAGGGAACCGGTGGGGCCGGTTCCAAAACAATCGGCTGGGAACCGGTGTTTTTTTAGCTTCCAGAAGCTACTTAAATCTTCCCATGTCTCTAAAAAATTTAGACTTTTGGTGTTTAATACCATTATCAAGCCAGTGGTCTTGAATGGCTCAGAAACTTGGACTGTCAGGAAATTAGGCGAACCAACTGTGCGCCTGGGAGAGAAAAGTCCTTTGCAATATTTTTGGTGCTGTACAGGAGAGCAATGAGTGGCGAATAAGAACCAATAAAGAACTGGAAGACATCTATAATGCTCCATTGATCATGTCAGACATCAAAACAAAAAGATTAGTTTGGCGCGGCCACGTCCAGAGAATGTGAGATCAGCGGGTGCAAAAATAAGTTCTTAACTCAAGACCTGTAGGAAGAAGATCCTTGGGCCGCCCTAATCTTAAATGGCTGGATGACGTAGTGGAGGACCTCCGCATGCTAGGAGTCTGACACTGGAGTCGGTTGGTTACCCGAAGAGACGACTGGTAATTATCTGTAGTAGACAAGGCCCGGGTTCTTAATGGACTCTAGCGCTATCAAAGAAAGAGAAGAAGATTATATTTTCTTGTAGGATACATCAATAATAGATAATGTTGGCGTGTAGATAAACATTTTGTATTTGTTTTTACTTTCTACACCCAAATTTATCATACCGTTTCTTTAATCCGCTCAATATTTAAGAAATGATTTATTTTAAAAACTACGAAAATGTGCTATATTCCTTTCCATGGAACCAACATGGTTTTATTTACTATTGACATATAAATTTTTTGGTTTTTATGGTTGAAAAATAAGTTTCTGCCTAAGAACAAATTGTTAATTGCTATTAAATTTTGAATTTGTTGTTTGCTAATATTTTTGTAAAAAATATACTGACAACCTTATAGAATAAATAGATTTTCGCATAATGACATTTTTCCCATTGATGCTGAACTAGAATATTTAGCCGATAGCTCGATTGATCCGAATATCCATAATATTATAAGAGAGGCAATCATACGAGTCAGCACTTTTACAGCTATTGCTAGCTGCAAGAGAAAATGCTACTTACCCATCGCAGGACTGTCGGAGTAGTAGTAGTAGTAGTTGTAATAAAGTTTCCGCTCCTTTTCTTATATATGTACATCTCTGACAGTTTCCGAAAACGATAGGAAGACTAAGAAAAGCCGCCAGTTAAGTCAAAATGTTGACGTGAAGAGACATCAGCAGTCATGTCGTATATCTGTTTGAAGCGTTGATATAACAAAGTGGTCACGTATTTTCTTAAGTGTTTCTCGTATGTTTTTGTACTTAGTTTTTTTTACTGGCTCTATATTTGTAAGAATGTGTGTATAGATTTCGAAAAATATTTCTAAGACAGTCCTAAAAAGATGGTTCAAATTAAGTGAAAATATCTCAAAATGGTAGTTTTCTCTAACTGCACACTTTTCCTTCATATTGTATCTGTCAAAATATTTTCTACGTGTGTTTTTGAGATTAAGGATTATTTTTTAATCTATGTAGCTGAATCAGTAGTTATCAAACTTGTGGAAAAGTTGAAACACGCAACCCGCCATATTAGTTATCATTTGTATGATTAAGCTTGATACAGCTTGGTATTATTAAGCTTATAATTGGTACATTTATCATTATCATTGGTACACATTGTAGCATGATAAAACACAAATCTTGATTTCCTAATACTTTACAAATTTAAAGTTGACAAACCAAATATACAAATCAATTATTGAATTGACGTTATAAATTAATTGAACGCCTATAGTTTGGTGGCAGAATGTAAGTAATTCGGAAGGAGGAAGGAGCGTTAGAGATATGGGAGGTAGATGCACTGGTGAAAGGTTCAATTGAGGAGAGATTTAGCGATAGACATTCTAGAAAATCTTCAGGCGTAGATATCGTCTAGTAGGGTTCCCCAGTCTATATAAACAAATTCATTTGAGAACAGATGCTGTATAATTTTCCATTTAAAATACTCGTGGAGTAGGCGGAGTACGGTAATTAATTGCATTTTCAGCTTGCATAACTGGCCGAAAATTGAGTAACGGTTAGAAATAATTCGGGAACTGTTGAGGTCGCTGGAATCGAGATATGCTTGGTTAACTGTAGTGTTCTGACTGTATTTTTGTAGAGATTGGTGATCTAGACTTTTGTTTTTCAATATTAATTTTTCGTTGGAGAGGTACTGCAGGAGTTATCGCGTCTATTGGCTAATATTTATATTTCGAGATTTCCGATTGTTCGATGATTTCGTAGGAACCATTGGTCCAATAAGATTTTATTGGTTGCAATTGGTGGGCGAGTGGAGAAGACCCATCCTGCTCTGCTAAGATTTGAGAAGCCGGATGCAGCTATTCTCCTCCGATAATTAGCGTCACATATCCGTCAATTTTTGGCTCCTACTAATAAAATTTTTGAAGTTGAGTAATGTCTCTTTATCTTTCATTTACCATATAGGAAAATGCACTTGCCTTATGAAATGGGGATTTTGAAGTGCCCAATAATATGTATTGTGGCAATTAAATAGTTCATTCCAGCAAATAGTTCATAGTAGTAAAGCAAGACTCATCGGTACACAAAATATTTAGC
Organism: Adranes taylori; assembly: GCA_009867245.2. Taxonomy (NCBI): domain Eukaryota; kingdom Metazoa; phylum Arthropoda; class Insecta; order Coleoptera; family Staphylinidae; genus Adranes; species Adranes taylori. Next base: position 31,516 of record WYDF02258962.1, read on the forward strand.
AATAAAAGCGAACCCCTAACTTATTGTGATTAGCAAAGTATGTAATATGTACCAAAGCAAGTATGTGGCAAAGCATATACCGTTTTTATACGTGAATAAAAAGTTAAAAACAAACTAAATAAACATTATGCGTATATTTATGTTAATAATTTTAAATATTAATTACTTATAAAAACAAAAAATATATAAACAAAAATAATTTCAAAAACTTGTATGTATATCATGCTTGTATTAAAAAAACATTTAACAATATTACATAAACTTAAAAACTCAAAACAATGTTACAAAAACAAACATTTAATTACTGAAGAACGAGCCTTTCTACACTAAGCCTTTCTTTTCCCTCTACAATTCTGAATAACAAGAATATACCTTCTTAATGTCACTATTAGCATTTGAACTTTTTTCCACATGTGAACCATGTGTTTCAAAATACCATTCCCTTTTGAAAACATCGAAAACCATCTAATAGAATTTGGAAAGTTAATGCTTCAGATTGTTTAATGATTTCTTGGTTTCTGCCACACTTTGTACTAAATTATCAGATTCTCTCTAGTCATTTAACTCTAAAAGATCTTCATTGCTGAGAAGTCATCTGTCATCAAGTCAATACTATCATATGGAATGATACTTGCTGAGCTACATCATCCGAATCTACTTCCAACTCGAGCCGAGGACGTAAAATATGCACGTATGTGTAAACTATTGTACTTATTATGGCAGATGCGGGACAAAAAAGTGTTCGTTTGAGTGAGTACGTATAGCGGGGTATGCCTGTACTTAAATAAATAATAGAAAATCTTCTATGCGTAGATCACAATTGGATGCCATTTTACTGAATGAGAACTTTTTAATCTGAGTTATAGAGATCGCGGACTACTTCAACATATGCCTGTGTAACTTGGAATAAATCAAAGGAATTAGCCGGTTGTAGCTGATTTTACAAATTCTTTTCTTCCCAATTCATTAAATAAAACTCAAAATAGGTGGGTTTCCATTTTGTGTTCTTGAAACATCTAATGCTGAAACATCTAATAATAATTTTTAAAATCCAACTTTACTTATTTTAGAAATGACAAAAATCCCAACTTAATTTCGTATGTTCTCAAATCTAATAACAAAGGTGTGTAAAGTAACCATTCCGTTCTACGCCATTGTCTGCGTAACGGTATTTTCGTTTTTTTTAAGTTTCTTTCCAACTAAATTTCTGAAAGACGAATTTTGTTATACCCAAATGTAAGTTATTCACGATTTTGGCATACGATATCACATGGATGCTTAAAGTTTCATGCACGGAATTTGTTTATCCAATAATAACTAAGTTAGGGGCTACACATACATTTAAATATAACTACTGAACTATAAAAAATTACAAACTCCCAAGCCATTGTACAATACTCTTGTGGAAAACTTTTAAGCTTTGGACAATCCCTAGACAAATATCGCCCGACGTCTTAACTTACTGTAATTTACCATATACTTTTAATAATTAGCAATCATTCTAACTGTCCCTTTTATTGATTCGCCAAGAATGTAGGTCTCAACTGGGCCTCCATGATATGCAGTTGAAATGCAATGCAGTTACGTCCAATTGAAACATTCGCTTGTGGATTCTCAGAATAACAACGCTTTTTGTATGTAATAGAACTAGTATTGCAATTTGAATTATTAGGTAATAATTTATCGACTAGGATAAACCTTTAGCAACTAGTTTGTAATTAATGTACTCTTTAATTTTTTTCGGTACGTGGCAACATTACTAGTAGGAAGGTGAGAGATTATAACCTTTTTATTAACAATAATTGAAAAAAAATTCTTTTCTCAATGCACGTGCCCCGATTATAACAATTGTTTATAATAATTAAATTATTGTAAAATTAAAAGACTTTTCAAGAATGATTTGATCAAATCAGATCAAATCAGATCACATCAGATCAGATCAGATCAAATCAGATCAGATCAGATCAGATCAGATCAGATCAGATCAGATCAAGTCGAATCGAATCGAATCGAATCGAATCGAATCGAATCGAATCGAATCGAATCGAATCGAATCGAATCGAATCGAATC
>WYDF02258963.1:0-19504 GCA_009867245.2 Adranes taylori
GGTTAATTATTCATATTTTTTCGTTTTATTAATATATTTTGTTGTTCGACAGACAATACTTATCGAAATAAGTAGATCAATTGTCTGTGCCTTCCAGTGGAGATAGATCCCACTGGTTGGGAAGTCCTGATTTACATAATTGAGAAATGTCCTAAAGTACTGACCAGTTAGATTAAAAATGTAGAATCTTAGTATTAATTAACTTTAATTAATGAGACAAATAGTGATGCATCACAAAATACAAAAACTAACTGAGCGATACTTTGTCCTTGGACTATCTATACGAATCTTTTATTAGTGGCGCTCTCTATCCAGATATAATGTGCCCTGACCATCACAAACGCTAACTGTTACCACATTACATTTTCGATTAGTTAAGGATTTGTAAGGTATCAAATGCAAAAGCATCCGACACACGCTCGTGCTGCACAGTAAGTGGGAAGCTATATTAGTACTGTACAACTTAACACAAATATAATAATAGTGTGCATCGAACAGTTAAAATACGGCACGGGTTAATTGTATAGAAACATGAAAAACGTCTCTGAAACACAGTTTTTTGACACATTAAAGTGATTGGAAAACGTAAAGTTAAAATTGGTAATACTGTGCGTATCTGAAAAAAGAAAACTGTAATCGAAAAAGGTGATATGCCGAATGGGTCTACTGAACTATTCACAATTGCAAAAGCGAAATTATCAAATCTTACAGTCTACCTACATCCTTCAAGATCTCAATAAGAAACCAATATTGGGCGCATTCTATGCTGTAGAGGCTGCAGAGAGAAACCTGTGGAGTGAAAAAGGGTTCAAAATAATAATTATGAAATTGACTAATGTCGCCATCGAAATAAAAAACATATTCATAACATATTTCGGGTCGGTTATATTTTGACAAAGGTTCGGAGCGGAGAGTAAATTTTACAATGGATAGGTATCTCTTTAACATTCTACCAAAATTTAGGCGTTTTTTAAGTGTGCAATCCGAAATAAAAAATTATATTTACTTCTAGTAAGGTTTTTTTTGAAAACCAAAATTTACTAAGAATGATATTTGCCACAGGAGGATTAATTTATTAGATAACATATTGTAACGAGGCGATTTGTGCTCGTTCTAATTAAGTTGCATGATATATACTTCGAAATTATTTAAGTAATTCAGGATTGCTAGATTCTTTGAAATTATGCGTGGTTTAAGCATGTGCTAGATAAACTAGTTACAAGAAGTGCAAATGATAGTTAACACTTAGAGTTTCATTTAAACTTATATTCGTGAAATAAAGTTTAACTTAAAAACATTTAAAACAACTTAAGTTAGAATTGCATGTTAGAATGGGAATCTAAGAGCAGGGTTATTGTGTCCGCCGAATAAAAACAAGGTCGATGACATCAATTATACAAATTATTTGTAGCAGAGGGAATCATCGCTGATTGGTGATAATCAATAGATAGTACATAGTGCTGTTATCAGTGAGCATAGATCTAATTATAGCAAATGCAAATAACTAGAGGTAGGGAGGAAGTAGTAAAAAGTACTGATCGTAATTTTGGTAGGAACTTAGCTAGCCAAAGAAATGAATAAAAGCTATACAAGAGCGAGCTAGTGTGGTTAAAGACTTAATTCTTGTCAGTTTGGGTTTTGAAAATTAAATCATGTATTAAATTAAATCATAATTAGTTCCAAAGTAAATCATGGATAAATTCAATTATTAGATACCGAAATTATTTATTGAGATAAATTAAAGTAAATGAAAATGAATTAATGCGGTCACTGTGCGTAGTTCTGAAAAAAAGTTTGAGGTGGTATGAATTTCAGAAGCTGTAAGTAGAATAATTTGATAAATGACGAGCTAATTTTATAAATGATAACTATGATGAGAACTGAACGCCATTTTTATTAATCCATTTGCACGAATACAAGTATTGTATTATTTTATTTTATTATGTACGCATTTCTTAGATTATCGTTAGTTTATGTATTTTTTTCATTTAATCTGCCTTGACTTATAAAAGTGAATTTGTGACTGTTATGGGTTGTGCTATACTGTTAACTGCCTAGATAAATTTATGATTAAATCTAAGAGGTAAACACCAGAGTCTTGTGTTTTATTCTAAATAGTGTTGGGAAACTGGATTATGACCTCATTTCGTAAGTAGCTAAACTAAAGTGGATATTAAAGTGAATCGTATTTTCTAGTTATTGTTCGAATCGGTAACTTAGTCCAGAAGAGAATAGCTATGTTTCCTATCAAAAGAATTCTCCCTTTCTCGTCACGTTGGGGGAGCTCAATCATCCCCAAAAATAAACGTGACAATATGCAAAAATATATTGTTATCGGTTAAATAAATAAACTGATCATTTAATTGGCGCAGCCATTCTAAAGCACCTTCATTAACCGAAACCAAATAATTTCCTATTATAGTTGCATCCGGACCTAGGATTAAACGAGATTCGAAATGCACTCGTTGACCTTTATTTTATTTCGATATGTTTTAAAGATAACGTAAATATTGTTCAGTTCGTTGATATCCGGAACGATCTTCAAAATATCCCTCTCGGTAGGTAAACGAATAATTTGTTTCATCCACTCCTTCCAGATTCATTGCGCGACAAGTATAAATTCCTGAACCCTCAGCAATTAGATCGTTTATATCTAGTGCGACGGAATTGAAATCATATTTTGGGCCTGAATTTTTCGCCAATCGTTATTGGCTTAACATTTTTGAACTTTTAAATTAGAATCCGTTACAGTTTCAATTTTACATTCAAAATGTGGTGTATGTAGTAGTTAAGAATTTTCGTTGAAAATAATTATTTCATCCATGTTCTGTTCGTTTATATCTTGAAGAATCTTCAAGGTACTGGAGTTTTCAGAGCCCAATCGAATGCTGACTTTCCAACATTAAATCTCTTTTAGTAATTAGTTGTACTGATTGTTCATGTTGGGTATCAACATAAGATCTGAGCAACTTATTTCACGTACCCAAGCAGAAATATGGGGTACCAAGATAATTTGAAGCTCTTACCGTAATGTCATAATTATTTTTGTGACATGGAATTGTGTGGGTCCTAATTGGACCAATAAATTCTACTTCCAGTTAAAACTCATCCAATACAACCGGAATCTTGGAGCAATAGGTTGTTTAGGAGGTAGTCAGAATCGATAAATTTTTATTTGTGGTTTCAGAATGTTTCACTAATATATTTTATAATTAAACAATAATTATTGGAACCCTTGCTTGAATAAAGTCAAAGATTCAACCTTAGTAAAGCAAGCACGGCTGATGAATTAAATAAACAGACTTAATTATTAAATACGATGAATTAAATAAAACGGATCAAGATTCTAAATTAATCAATTCACAATAAAATAATTTATTACATATTACGTAAGTTTTATACCAAATAATAAAACAGATACTTATTAAGATTTATTCACATTGTGACAACAAATAAACATCCACTCTATTAAAATAGTGCATAGTCAAAGGCTAAAATAAAATACATCCTTGAAAGAACATAGCTATAATAATTAACTTACGGCGGTTCAATTAGATTCATAGTTAGTTAGCTTTATATTAGATGACAATTTGTTACATTAATTAATTAGAATTATTTATTCAGAGTCAAATCAAAAGAACATAAGTTGTTTGAATTTCCTAATCAAGATTTATAGTAAATTAAATTACTCCTCACATTTAAACACATCATCCATTATTTTCAACATAAAAATGAATGAGAATAAATCACTATTAATCGAACTCAAAATTCTGTACCATTTTGAACTAGTCAAAAACTAATCAAATTCTGAATATTATGACCGTCAAACTACTAGAATTCTGATCAATATGCACGCTCTCTACGAACTTTTTTCTTTTATATTATCAGTCGATCGTGTCGTCCTCTCACGTACAATGCTTTGAGAAGAAACTGTGTTGGGTTTCACTCTTGTTCGTTTAAAAGTCTGTTACCAACATAATTTTTCCAATTACCTCTTTCTAACATACAGAAGCATAAAAACAATATGCACTTAGAAACTACTTTCTGGCCCCCTTTGCTACTAAGTTCTGTTCGTCGCAGCTATCTACAAAGTCCACGTAAATCCCAACTTCTTACACAACTATGCGAATATTTATTCTTCCCATAGAATAAATCGTAATTCCCCCTTAGATCATCTATTTATAAGGTTTAAAGATTTTTACATCCCAAGAAGTGACGTCTAATAATTTTTTTGGCGTTAGAGCATATTCGCCAGAATCAGGTTCAGGTGTATGAATAATATGTAAAGCAACAAATCGTAAATCTTGAACTGACTGTAAATGATTTCCCATTACAGAACTCGCACTGTTAGATTACCCGTAGACTCCAGTCTACATTCTAATAGTATATTTTTTCTTTCGCTTTTTCCGATCCTAATGGTACTACAAATATGGATTTTAATATAGAAATCTCTTCAATTTGATATCGGGGTTCAATAAACTTTGATGCTTCTAAGCGTTGAGGTTTCTCAAATATTATACGATGTATGTACTTCTTGTGTCAATACCAGATCTTGGTAGAAATCCGTTGTTGATACCGGATTTTGCATTTAACTCAATACAATAATGAGTCAGAGAAGAATCCGTAGAATGGAAAATGAAAATTATTTTGTAATTTATCACTTATCAAGCTATGGTTAGATTATGACTAATTTGAACGCTTTTCATTAAAGCTTTTAATTAGAACTATAAGCAACTTCCTAAAGAAATCTAGTGTGATCACATGATAGAAGTCTATGAATTTTTAAAAGAAAGCTAACAGGGAAGTCTGGCCTGCGAAGCACTCTGTAAAATAGAAGAAAAAGCACAAGTAAAATACATAAATCCACTCTATGCTTATTTATGCTAATCGACTATCATAAACTACTTATAAAAGAAAGACATATTCTTTTATAAGTATTTTAAAAATAAATTTCACAGATCTACACAGAGTGAAGCAAATGTATATTACATATATAATTTATTGTTTTAGGTAGTACAGCGGAAGAAGAAGATAAAACTATTCAAATCGATAATGCAATAACTATTTTGGAAGGCATTGCCTTGCCCAAACCTGGAAGTGAAAGTCTCGACGCACAAATGCCAGTTGAAGAACAAAAATCGCATAAAACAAGATCAGTCATTAGTAGTACTCAAGTTATTACAGACAAACCTGTCCAAATTGATGAAACGATTGTATTAGTAGAAGAGGAGCCATCTGAATCCAAAACAAGTATTTAATTTCAATATCAATTTTAAAGTTTAAACTTTTTTTTACATACCTACATATTATAGAGAAAAAAATTGCTTTTCCAATTATTCTGGAACCAAAAGAAATTCTATATATTATAAGTTAACTTTCTTAACAGTAAGTGTTTAGACAAAGTTGAATATGGGCACTGAGTTTCCATTTTAGATTCATAGTTAGTTAGTTTTATATTAGATGACAATTTGTTACATTAATTAATTAGAATTATTTATTCAGAGTAAAATCAAAAGAACGTAAATTGTTTGAATGTCTCAAACAAGATTCATAATAAATTAAATTACTCTTCACTTTAAACACATCAGCCATTATTTTCAACATAATACTTTCTCGGCCCTCTTTGCTACTAAGTTCATCTCGTTGCAGCTATCTACAAAGTCCACGTAAATCCCAACTTCTTATCAAGTATGCGAGAATTTATTCTTCCCATAGAATAAATTGTAATTCCCCTTATATAATATGTTTATAATGTTTAAAGACTTTTACATTAGAATCCCAAGAAGTGAATACGTCCAATATATTTTTTTTGGCGTTACAGTATATTTGCCAGAATCATGTTCAGGTGCTTACTTTATCACTTCGTAATTTATCATTTATCAAGCAATGGTTAGATTATGACTCATCTCAACGCTTTTTATTAAAGTTTTTAATTAGAATATAAGCAAGTTTCCAACGAAATCTAGCAGGGAAATCTGGAGTCCCCACATGATAGATGTCCCTGAACTTTTAAGTATTTTTGACAGAAAGCTAACAGGGAACTCTAGCGTGCGAAGCTTTCATGAGCTTTTAATGGTTTTACTAGAAAAAGCACAAGTAAAATACATAAACCCACTCAAAGCTTATTTATGTTAATCGACTGTTGTAAACTACTTATAAAAGAAAAAAAAATATTCTTTTAAAGTATTTTAAAAATAAATTTCACACATCTGTACAGAGTTTAGCAAATGTATATTACTTACGTATGTAATTTATTGTTTTAGGTAGTGCAGCGGAAGAAGATCAAACTATTCAAATCGATACTGAAATAACTATTTTGGAAAATATTTCCGAGCCCAAACTTGAAGGTGAAAGTCCCGACGCTCAAATGCCAGTTGAAGAACGGGAATCGCATAAAACAAGATCAGTTATTAGTCGTACTCAAGTTATTACAGACAAACCTGTCCAAATTGATGAAACGATTGTATTAGTAGAAGAGGAGCCAGCAGAATCCAAAAAAAGTATTTAATTTCAATATCAATTTTAAAGTTTAAACTTTTTTTTACATACCTACATATTATAGAGAAAAAAATTCCTTTTCCAATTATTCTGGAACCAATAGAATATCTACATATTATAAGTGAACCTTCTTAACAGTAAGTGATCTCTTTTAGGCAAAGTTGAATATGGACGCTCAGTTTCCGTTATGAAGGCGCCAGAAACAAACGAAGCGGAAACCACAGTATCACAAGTAAAAGTAACACAAAGTGTTAGTATTTTAGCCAATGAAATGCCAGAATCAGTACAAGCCTACACTGAAACCGTTATAACGCCAAAAGTATCTGCCGCCGTTGCAGGTCCTCAGATACAAGCTAAACCCGAAACTATACAGACAACAGAAAAACTTTTGTCTGATGCTGCTGTACAACATATGGAATTAGAACCATTCGATCCACATGTTGTGCGTGAAGAGGTAGAAGAAAGTATAGCAAGATCAAATCAATCCGTTATGGAGGCGTTAGAAGACGCAAATAAAAATGTACATGAAGCATTGGCAAAAGCACGTGCCAGTATGCAAGGTGCGTTAGGCATTTTGTCTGAAACAAAGAAACAAACAATAAGTGAGAGTATAACCGAATCGTTGAAACCCAAAACAGACACGCATATTCCGTTAGAACAAATTTTAGAAAGCGAACAAATCCCACCTGAATTAGTTAAAGATGATACAGAACAAGAGAAAAGTGAGCATGAAGCAAGAATTGAAGCTAAACGAACACAAGTGACTCCGGTAGACGTTGAATCTCAAGAAGTTAAGGAAGGTGAAGAAACTTCTGACATAAAAAGACCACAAAAAGAACCCTCTGATATAAATGGACCACAACAATCTATGTCGGATGTAGACTTACTAACGGGACCAGATGAGGATGTAAGTATGGGTACTATGATGCCAGTTGCTACTACGTCGATACCAGAGACACAGTTAAAAGAAATTGAAACTTTAAGAAGTACAAAAACTCCAAGTACATCTTTAAAATCAAAACAAAAAACTTCAGAGGAAGAGGTATCAGTTCACACAGAAATTTCACCAGTAGCTGAAAAGCTATTTGCGGATACAACACCACCAGACACTTCTGCACAATTAGAAGAAGAAACAATACTTACTGAAAAAGCAGTTTCAGATAGAACAAGTATTCAATCAAAAGTACGTGTTTCAAAAACAGAACTTCAAATTGACGAAAAAATGGTCGATGAAGAATCAGTTAGAAGTACAACATTAAAAAGTACTACGCTTGAATCAGAAGTACAATCTCCAACACCATCGAAGCACACCAAGAGATCTGAAATTACTACAGCAAAAGAAATATCTGAAGCTCGTTCAGCAAGTGTAGGCAGTGCTTTTAAAGAAATATCTCAAATATTAGAGAAAACGCCTGAAGAAACGAAAGAAATATCCAAATCCGAACCCTCGTCAGAAACTACTGCTTCAAAAGAAGCTTCCAAGGTATCTACAATAACAAAAGAACTTTCCAAATCAAAAGGCTCAAAACCAGATACGATAACATCTAAAGAAACAAAGTCAATCTATGATACTTCTAGTGGTTCGAAAGTAACACCTAAAATAAGTCAAATAACATCTATAGAAACAAAAGAAATTGCTAAATCAATAGGCGCAAAATATGATACTCCTACAACTATCTCAAAGAGTGTGTCGAAGCCGAAGGATATATCACAGACAGATGTATTTGAGTACTTTTCTGCTACACGCCTAACGGTAAAATCAAAAGTAGAGCCAGTAACAGATTCTGATGAAGTAGAGGAAGAGGTATATGAGTATTCTTCCGCTACGCATATAACAATAAAACCGGTGGATAGAGCTCTAGCAGACGGTGAAGAAAGGATGATTGCTGAAACAAATGAAATATCTGATGTTGCATTAAATAAATCAGTAAAGACAGTTTCTAGTAGATCAATTGTCCAAAAAGGACTAAAATCGCAAGGAACATTAATCATGGAAGATGAATTTGAATATCACAGTAGAGATATAATTACTAAATCACCACGAAAAGAGGATAAGATAGTTTCTGCAAAAGATCTTACTGATCAAAAAATAATATCTATACAATTAGTTGCTGACACCGACGATCAAGGTATTTCACGTAAGGTTACGGAAATTTTAGACGCTACTACCTCAGTATCAAAATCTAAATCGCATATAGAAGTAAGTGTGTCTAAAACGCACGTAGTAGAGATTAAAGATACTCCGTCTTCAATTTCAAAATTAAAATCGCGTTCCGAAGTAGTTTTATCTCAAGTTAAAGTAGCACCAATTGAGAGGACAATGGATGCTCCTTTGTTAGACGCAAAATCTAAATCTAAATCGCATACCGAAGTGAGCGTATCTCAAACTGTCATGGCAGAAATTAAAGATACTACGTCTTTAGTTTCAAAATTAAAGTCGCGTTCAGAAGTAACCTTATCTCAAAAGATTGTACCATCAATTGAAGGAACAATGGATGCTGCCTCTTCAGTTTTGAAGTCGAAATCACGTACAGAAATAGTTATATCTCAAACTACAGTAGCACCATTTGAGGAAACTATGGGTGCTCCTTCGTTAGCTTCAAAATCTAAATCACGCACAGAAATAAGTGTATCTCAAACACACTTGGTAGAGATAAAAGATACTCCATCTTCAGTTACAAAATTGAAATCGCGTTCAGAAATAATTTTATCAACACCAATTGAAGGAAAAACGGACGCTACTTCTTTAGTTTCGAAACCTAAATCACGTACAGAACTAAGTGTTTCACAAGCTCACATAATAGAAGTTAAAGACATCCCCTCTATACTACCAAAATTAAAGTCGCGCTCAGAAGTAATTGTATCTCAGACTAAAATAGCACCAATTAAGGAACGCATGGATGCTAGGTCGTTAGTTCCAACATCAACATCGCGGTCTGAGGTAACCGTATCTCAAACAGTAAATATAGAAGTTCTAGATGACATAGGTTTGATTTCGAAAGTTAAATCACATGTAGAAGTAGTTTTATCTCAAACCGAAGGTCCAAAAGAAAAATATTTAACGGAATTTGGTACGCAACCTTTGCCTGTGAAAAAAAGTAGTATACCTATACGTGTAGCATCTACACATATATCCACAGTACCATCAAAAACAGTACATCCAAAAAAAGAAATTCCAACAACAAAAACCTCAATACCTATTTTACAAACATTAAAGTCTAAACAGATGAAGTCTAAAAAGCCAGAAGACATCCTCCTTCATGGAACTAGACGCCGATTTACTGTATTTCATGATTGTACTTGTGAAATATGTGAATGCGACATTTGCAATGCACCTGCTAGCAGAAGAAAAACAGAAAAACCGAAAGCCAAATCAATTGGCAAACAACATCCGCCTGATTGTACATGTACTGATTGCTTAACAAAACCTATTTCTCAAGATGTTGATCATACCACATATAACTGTGAGACTAAAAGAGATTCCCAAGTCTATAAAAATATGGACTGCGTAAAATGGTATGGAATACCTTGTAATTGTGAGGATTGTAAAACAACGTGTATAGAATGTCCTGATTCCAATATAAATATATCTAAAGGTGCACCAACTAAACTGTCGGATGAAGAATCTGTAAAGTTGCTAAAGGAAACTTGTAATTGTACAGATTGCTATAAAATATGTAAGGAATGTCCTGATCCCAATATAAAAAAGACGATCAACAAAGTCGATGAAGAATGCATAAAATGGACAGGTAAATCGTGCGATTGTGCAGATTGTAAAACGATTTGCCAACAATGTCCTGATCCAACTGTGAAGAAGTCGACAGGCATAATTACTGACAAAGAAAAGACAGAAGAATCTTGTGATTGCATTGATTGCAAAAAAATTTGTACGAAATGTCCTGATCCAAATGTAATGAAATCGACAGGCATAATTACTGATAAAGAATACACAGAAAAACTTTGTGATTGCGTAGACTGCAAAAAAATATGTGAAGAATGTCCTGACCCAGTAGTAAAAAAGTCGGCAGGCATAATTACTGACAAAGAATGTGTGGAATGGACACGAAAACCTTGCGATTGCAAGGATTGTAAGGAACGTTGCATGGAATGTCCCGATCCAAACGTGCCAAAAACGACAAGCAAGCCTAAGGACAACAGGCCTATTAAATGGTCTGGTAAACCTTGTGATTGTATAGACTGTGAAACGGTTTGCAATAACTGCCCAGATTCTAATCTAAAATTAAATAAAGAAAAGGCTGTGCAAAAAGTGAAACCTCCTCCTCTTCCGAGGACCGCAGAAACACAGCAAAAACAAGCATATAGCCCCAAAGAGATTACTGATTGCGGTTGTAAAATTTGTATACCCACCGTGGGATATTGCATCGGACCACAAGGTAATGTTTCTAAATTTACTCCATCGCACGCTGATATTCCAGAAACATATATGAAAGATAGTGGAGCTAAACAATATCCCAGAAAAGTTAAAACTGACTCGGATGAATGTATTTGTACGAAATGTTTAACAACATGCAGAGAATGTCCTTTTGGAGATCATAAGAAATCTACTCCTGTTGAACGACAGGCTCGAAGTTGCGATTGTGCAGTTTGTAGTGATATATGTGATGAATGTCCTGATCCACAAATACAAACAAAAATTGCTGACAAAATCAATAAACCTCTAATAGATCAAAGAAAACACAAAGAAGATTGTATCTGTAAAGATTGCACGACTATATGCAGAAAGTGTCCGTATGATAAACATAAATCTGAAATACAAACGATAGAAGATTTTACATCCCCAGAAAAAATTACTAGTTCCACAAGTAGAGAGCAAAACCAAATATCTCGCAAAACAAACGACGCATGCGATTGTAAAGACTGTTCCAAAATTTGTGAAAACTGTCCTGACCTTACAATAAATAAAAATAAAACAATATCAACTGCTACATCGCAAATTCCAAAAGAAATTACTGAACACACAAAAGAAGTAAGAAATATTGTTCCTATCGGCAATAAAACCAAACCTGTAGCTATGACTAACCGCGTATGTGATTGTAAAGATTGCCCATCTACGTGCCAAGATTGTCCTGATCCAATAATTAAAAGTAAATTAGATCAATCTGGAAAAAGTCCTTTTGTTCCTGATTCTAGACAAAAGGTACCTCCTCCTGATAATCAAGCACCAACAACATTACAAACACATTTATCCACTGTTGTACCAGAAGCTCTTGACAAATGCAATTGTGTAAATTGTACAGAAATCTGTAATATGTGTCCAGATGAAAATGCAAGAAAACCTAGAAATGATATAGTCAGAAACATTAGAACAATACCTGAAGAATTTGTCACTCAGAGCCCTACTGTTTCAAAGCACACGAAAACTCCACTTGATTCAACGCATAGAAACACTCCAGTTGATTCAATGCATACAAAAATAGCTGCAGATTCCACGCTCTCAGAGATCCCTGCTGCTTTAATGCATCCTAAAACTTCTACACATCAACAGACACACATCGATCATCCAGAACTTACTGGTGTGTGTGATTGTCCAAATTGTTCAGAAATCTGCGATTTTTGTCCAGATGCAACAGTTAAAATTAATATGAATAAACCAAAAAGTCCTGTTGATTCTACGCACACACATACTCCTGATGATTCTATGCACACGAAAACGCCTGTTGATTCTATGCACACAAAGAGTCCTATTGATTCTACCTACACAAGAACTCCTGTTGATTCTATGCACACAAAGAGTCCTGTTGATTCTACGTATACAAGAACCCCTGTTGATTCCACGCATTCAAAAACTCCGACTGATTCTATCCACACAAAGATTCCTGCTACTTCTACATATACAAGAACTCCTGATGATTCTATGCAGGCAAAGAGACCTGCTGATGCTACGTACGCAAGAACTCCTGTTGATTCCACGCACACAAAAACTCCTGATTTCACTGATCAACATAGACGTGCAAGTCGTGCAGGAGCTGCTGGAAAGTGCAATTGTCTAGATTGTAAATATACCTGCGAACATTGTCCAGATGAAACAGTCGCAACAGTCGCGGGTACAAACACTGGTATTCAGTCTTCTAGTATAAAAACTCCTGATACTGTCAATCGAAATATTGGCTATCTACAGGCTGATAAATCAGACGCTCCTATTTATCAATCAATAGCTGGTATGTGTGATTGTCCAGATTGTCCATTAATTTGCGAGGATTGTCCAGATAAAACTGTTAGAGCTGATAAACAAAGTAAACCTCTTGAACCCCGCGCGAAAATTCCTGTTAATTCTGCAAAATTGGATCAAGTTGACAAACAGGCCCCTGTTTCTCAAGAAACTCACTCAGAAACACCATCTTCTAAAATAGCTCATATAAATGCGGAAAAACGTCAACCTACATCGAAAATATCTGACATAAATGGGGATAAAAGTCAACCGACATCGCTTGACCATCCGGAAAGCCTAACTGGACTTTGTAATTGTGAAAACTGCGACGATATATGTGAAGATTGTGCAGACAACCCAAATAAATCCAAAAATTTAGATAAATCAAATAAATTAAATCGTACTAACCAAATTACTGTTGGGTATGTTCATGTTGAAACCGAAGCACCTTCCAATCTATATGATCCTAAAATGAAAAAGGATCCCACACTCGAAAAGAGAGATGTCAATAGCGATATAGAGGAATTGCAATTATTAATGCATAAGATTAGAAGCGCATGTCAAGAAGCCGAATCATTGGCAGGGAATAAAGACGAGGTTAATTTAAATAAAAGCTCTAGCCAATATAAATCTACCTTATCTAATTTGCATGTCGCTCTTGAAATGTTTCAACAAAAGTGTAAAACTAAAGATATCGTGATTGACGCTATGAAGGAGTCGCTGAGTTTTAAGTCTAAGACTAAAATGTTTGGAGATAAGCTCAAAAATACACCTAAAAGTTTCTCTAAAATACAAACGACTGAAAGTTCGATATCTAAGAGTACAAATGAATTCAATAGAAACTCTACATATCTATTAAATGCGTCAACATTTTGTACGACAGTCGATGTAAAACCTTTGGAAATTATTGAGCTTAAACGAGTTAATGAGACGACAATGCTAATCAAATGGATCCCATCTAGAAGCAAGAATGTTATTGGCTATGATATATTTATTTCTGATATTTTAGAAAAGAGAGTATTCAATAGAAATAGAAACTCTGTGATTATTGATACCTTGAATTTCAATGAAGATATTGATATAAAGATTTTTGCTCTTTCCGAAATGGGACGATGTTTACCAGCTGCTCAAGCTATATACGTTTTATAATTTCGTAATTTTGTTTTGTGATAATGGGAATAAAGTTCTTGTGTATTTAACCTACAAAATGTGGAATTATTACATGTTGTGTATGTATATAAAAAAACTTGTAATCCCTGCCTAAATGGGACCTACAGCTATGGTGGTTAAACTCGTGAGCTATGGTGGTTATTTTTAGTAGCAGCGAATAACACTTGTGAAGCAAACAGTTTTTGAAACAGTCAACTCAACCCATCCTTAATAATAAAATAGTTTAGAAATAAAATATTGTAGTTGTCTGCACTTAATTGTAAAATATAACGGCTGAAAATTGTCTTTTATTATCTTCACCTCGCACAATACATAAAAAGCTATTATATGATAAACACTGAGAAAAGGCTAAAATGTTGAAATTTATTGTAATTAAAACGTTGTATTTTAGATTTTTTGTATCTCTAACTCATACTAAGTTAAAGTACTATCTCCGCGGCATCATTAGGCACCATACATTCTTTTACAATACTGAAATCCTTTGAAATGCAACACAAACTATGACAAGATCGCCTCGATTTAGTATCCGATAATTAATTTTTGTTTCTTAAACAAATAACCATAAACTATCAGGCTGAGGTTATGTTTTGGTCATATCCCGTTCAATTTGAAATTTTCCTACTGACAGTGTGAAGGAGTATGGCGACACGAATGACCAACTAACCATGCCTATGCTGACAGTAACGGTAATCAGCTATAATCTTCCCTGCCAGAAAGAATGCCGAGATAGAACTAAAGAATAGCGCGTGGTAAAAAGAAATGTTACTGAAACATGTTTGAATGTTACATGTTTGAGCGGCACGACTAGCTGTCCAACAAAATTTGTAGTTGGTATACAGGTAAATATTGTCATTTGGCATGTCATGTATATAAAACGTCACAGGAAAGATTAGCCGTGTTCGTTTATTGTTCTTAGAAAGCACTGAGCAGCTCGGTGCGTGAAGCTTCTGCTTTTTTTATAAGGGCTCCGTGTACTTTTGATGCACCTCCCCACCAATTAAGCATTAATATTTTAGAAGGTACAGATGAGGGGCTTGAAGCTCTATGTGCTCATATGTTAATTGTCAACCGCGTAAATTCAACGTGAAATTAAATTATAAGTTTGAGTTTTATAATAACGAAGAAAGAAAGAAAACGCACGAGGAAAAGAAGAAAATATATAGAGAATCAACGTTTACAAATGCTCTAAGATGTTATTATTACACGACATTTTCTCTCCACTTAAGACTATTTTCCTAATTTTAGGCTATTTTCATAATAATTAGGCTAATTTCAGATTTTTTTTTCGGATGTGTTATTAAAGTCAGATGTCAAGCATAGGTAGGTAAATGTTTTTACAACAAATGTGTGAGATGTACGCATTTTGTTTACAGCTTCATGCTGCGATAAACGTTAAACGAACTATTGTTATAAATCCCTTCACGGCGCGGCCCAGTTGTTTTTAAACACGCCATTCTTTCTCGAATGAAAGAACGTGTGTGTATGGTCAGCTAATAAAATATATTGTAATATTAAATTTTATAGATATAATTATATAAGCAAATATTTATATGTATAAATTCGCTTTTTAGTTAAAAATATTTTAGGAAAAAAATATGTTTCTTACATATTTATGTTTGTACAAACATACAAACAAACATTATTAAAAATATCTTTGTTGTATAAAGAACATATTAAACATAAATACATGACGGACAATATATTTATTCAAAAATATTTTTAATTTTTGTTATCTCTATCAAAATTTCTTGTGTTGGGATACGTTTATTCGAACCGTGAAGTAAGAACTTCGTCGAAATTTCGTATTCTGTATAAAAATCTAGTTGTCTAAACTTAGTATCTTAACAACAATACGCAATTTTGTCGCGAATATTCGCGTCTTGTAAATGGGCATTGTTTATGTTTTTGCACTGTTCGTACCTTTAGACCAAGATGCCCAATCCCAATTGAACAATGTGTAAACAGTTCTCTGATCCTGAAAATTAGAAAGTGAAGATTAATCGCTAGTCTGGTGGTTTATTACAGCTATACAGCTAGGAATATTGAATTTTGCAAAATGCATTTATTTTATAATAACTGTTCTTCAATGGTTAAGTTGTTTACATCGTTGTTGTTTTTATCTCGGGGCCACAGAACAAATAGTTATAAAATTAATATTTTATGTAATTCTTTTATAACTGTTTGTTTATAAATATATATTGATTATAAATGCAAAATTTAAGATAAAATTAGCAATGCAATTGATAACCTGTTAGTGCCATTAAAACTATATACAGATAGTATGAATAAAATATAAACACTAAAACGACCGTATAGTACCTAAAACAAAATCTCAATGCGCGTGTGAGAGCGTGGGTGTGTGGCTTTATTGCGATTAATTTTTTGGGTGATTTTCTTGCAGAATCATTCTCTTCTGCTATATTTATCATATTTAGAGCTATTTGGCCTGTTAGATCTATATTTCGAACATACCAAAATGCGCCAGTGTTATGCAAAATAGCTTATTTTGTAAATCGCAACTGATTTTGTTTATCAGTCAGGAAGTAAGTTCGTTATTGGCTGCCATACGTGGTGGTTTGCAATATCTCAAAGTCCTAATGGTTTTTCCAATAAAATATACATGATTCTTTGTTTGTAATCGTCTAAAATCATATTATTGTTGACTTTTATGGCCCGATGTTTGACTTTTTTTTTAAATTCATATGAATTAAACTCTGCATGTTGTGCACATGCGTACAGATTTCGGAAAATCGTGTATTGAAAATGGTTATTGGTTACATTTGGAAAACTTTGTTTGTGAAATATTTATTTCGCCCAACAAAAATTGAATGAAAATATTTCATCGTGGATTCGTACCTTTAGAGATTTAGGTCAAAAACAATGAAGAAGAAGAATCAATGGACTGAAGTTGCTTAAAGTCAAGTGAAGTCAAAGCCAATTTCGAGCGGATGATTATAAATGAACAATAATGACCAACTGTCATTTTTCTCATTCTAGCGGTTCTAATCATACCTTCCTGTTCATCTTGACAGTCCCTTCGAAACGTTAACCACGAATGAAGTACCTCTCTGCTGCTTCACTTTTACTCATGATGACAGATATCAGCTGATTGAAAAATGTACAATTTCGTATTCGTTTTTACAAAAGTAAATAAATAAAAGTGCTGTACAAAAAGTGTGTAACACTTTTCCTTCATCAACATAATGAAGGAAAGTACTGTAATAGTTAAATTATATGCAAGAAATAAATGTATTACTATAACATCAAATACAAATATGCAAATTACATTATATGCAGTTGAATTTGAGTAACCATAATTATAGGACAGAACCTGAACTAAAATAAATAATTACATACTAGAGTTCATATGGTAGCAACCCTGAAGAAATTGCGGAAAGTAAAAATGAATACTTACCTTTACATACATGTGATGTTTCATCCTCTCTGGGATCAGGTTCTTTTATTTATCAAATAAATACTCAGATACAGTTACACTAAGGGTTTATTTTAAAGTAATATGTATGTTTTAATAGTAACTTAATTTAGTTCTTAGATTTAAGTAAAATGAAATTTAAATCACGATTATAAAGGTCGCTATTACAACTTTCCATTTTTAGACACAGATGCCGTAAACTTTATAGTTAAATTATAAATTTTTATAAACGTTTCCAATGAAAAACAAACAATAAAATAATGATTATTTGAAAGAGACTGTCATTCAAATGTCATTATGATCAAAGATGACCAAAGGGATGATAAAGATTATGATTAGATCATCCACTCGTAATTGGCTTTAGTAAACGCAAAGCTTCGTGATGCTAATTCTATTCCCAATTTACGTTTAGACACATTAGTCAAAACTGCACCCAGTTACGTTTTTACACATTCGTCAAAACTGCACCTGAAAATTGTAGACGTCTTTACTATTTTATATTTTACGTCTTTACTATTAATTATTAAAACAGCTTTTTTATTAATCAAACAAAAATTAATTTATTTTTTAAATGTTTCAGTATATAGATACTCATAATGATACATACAATAAATTGCCAATTCTTCTAGATTATATTTATAAGTGGTAGCCAGTTACAAACTTATAAGTACATAAGGCACAATATGCACCGCAATTAATAGAGTTTTGTTTGTCTTTCGTTCAAGATAATGTTACATTTTTGAAGCAATTTAGAGCTTGTTAGAATACGATTCTTTCTTGAGAAATTTGTATAAAACAATTTACCACGCGCCTAGTCTTCACCCATATTTAGCCATCTGAGAATGGTGCACAAAATTCAGACAATTCTTTCATTGAATAAATTATGTTTCATACAAGATGTCGGTAAGGGCATGCTAACGCCCTTACCGTACATTGAGGATATAAAACATTATTAATAATTTTTAGATTTTTATTAATTTTTTCATGCAATTCATAATTGTAAAATATCATGGCAGAAGAACAAAATATAACTAACTTCATTTTTCAAATTAATGTTATAAATTTTTAAATTGTGGTAAGTGCCATATCTGTTAAATATAAGTGGGAAAACAGTTTATAAATAACTATATAGTACAATAAATACAAAAACTTATTTAAAAAACTAAAGCCATTTTACCACTGAACTCATAAATATAAAGGTATAAAATTATGTCCGAATTATAACTTACCACTTTTAAGTACTTGTTTACTAAAACATAGAACACTATTGGCCGATGTCAAATTGGTGCAAAATAATTTTAACAAATATGCGGTGGCGTAACATTGATATTTCTGAAGGGCTATAAAATATAACTTAAATAAATATGTAACTTGACTTCCCTTTCTAGTCATGAAAATTTTATATATTATGGCTCGATCGTGCCTCTACATTGATAAAAAACTTTACATATAAATATATATTTTATTTAAATAGTTATGTATTCAGGTTTTATTAAATTTTTATATCGTGTCGATACAGTGTTTACAGTTTTAAGTTCTACTAAACTATTTTTCACCAATCAATAGACTAAAATCAGATTTAGAACAGCCTTTATGCAAAGAAGGAAACCGTAAATGTTATAGATATCTGGTATGTAGGTTCGTACATGCCTAAAACATCTGATGTGCAATTGTTAGGCATCAATTAAGCAAGCAACATAGTCTATTGCTTCGTGAAAAAGAGTCAGGTATAATAGTTCTTAACCAGTATAAAAGTATGTGTTCTTGCTTCGTTTGAATTTAGCAACTAATCTTCGTGACTATTATATTGGCAAATCATTTTTGTCGTGTGAATAATCGGTAATTAAACTTTATTTTTTACTTGAGTTAAAAAAATTGACGCGTAATATTTGTAACTTCTTGTGTAAAAATATGAATTTCGTTGAAGTGGATAAAGTTCATAGACTATGGGTATTAAGTACAGGGCCGCCGAGAGCCCCGGGGATAAAGAATCAAGCGGCCCCCCTCCCACGCCAAAATACAAATATAATAATTTATAAGCAGGATTACCGGCGAGTACGTACAGTAACCGGCTCCGGCTCGGTTTCCTACAATGCATATTTTCTTTTATTTTAGTTTCCAAGGAATAATATCTCTTTTGACTTTTAGCGATGGCACCTAAATACAACTCTTTGAACTTTTACGGTAAAATTTTAATTTACATATTACTCGTACTTTAGATAATAGCCGTAATA
>WYDF02258974.1:0-15915 GCA_009867245.2 Adranes taylori
TATATATATAATCTGTCTTAGATACCGAGATATTCCAGTTAATAAAATTTTTAGTAGAGGTTACAGGTACATGAAAAGGTACTAGCTTGAGTATTAAACGATTTTTTGATACAAAAATAATTACAAGAATGTAGCATTCAAAATGTGGCCCACTATTTGACATGCACTGTATATGTGGCTAACATGGCCTATTGCATTCGCCGATGAGCTTGCACACACACACACGCACACTAGAGACAAGAGATATAAGAATGAGCAACTGATATAAACGCGAAGTGCGCGTAGTGGGGATCGCGAGTCTTGGTTGACGTATAAATGGCAAGTGTCCAGTGGTCGGGCTCCGCATAAAACATTTTCCGTTGTCATTTCAAACAGCCCCCCGTGCGATTTCTTTCTTTTTTGCTTTACTTATCAATATTTTTTTTTGTTCTTATTTTTCTATTTCAATTCCTTCGATATTCGACGGCTCCAACTTAGTGTGTTTTTGCATTTATTTATTATTATTGTGTAATCAAACTTCGCGTAACGCGTAGATAGTACTAGATTGCTGACCAAGTGAATTTCTTCAATATTTCAAGGTAAGTGCTTACAGCAATTTTATTTTCTATAAAGAAACATATATAAATGAGGAATGCATAAAAAATATCAATTATTATGAAATTTATATACTTAAAAAACATGCAATTTTATTTTAAACATACATCATTTCAGCAACACTGTGGTACAGAAAAACTATCTGCATTCTAATCTTGTGTCAATAAAAATTTAATCATGCGACATTATTAAAATAGTTACCTTTAAACTTTACTAAAACAAAAAATCTCATCTTTCATATACTGGAAGTCAAAACTTTTATTAGGTACTGCATAAAGCAAACATTGATCAACCTATTCAGTTTTGACCATTTCAGTTAATAATAAATGCATCTATTAAATTCAATAAGGTTATTAATTGTTTGGGATAATAATAGATTAGCATAGTTGTAATCATGCGACAACGGCTTGGCGAGATGCCTTTGGACTTAATATTTTAAGCTTTCTGTTGAACAATGTTACGTGTACTTACATACATGCATTTAAATGTCTTTTTTTTTAAACACTATTAAGGGGCGGATTTAGTGGCGGGTGTTAACCAAGTTCAAACAGCCATTTTATTAAAAATTTTGATTATGACTGAACAATTAAATAGAAAGAACCCGGTGTAGTATGTAATGAGTTGAAACACCTCCCTAAATTTAATTTGGACCCGCCACTGATAACACATTTATTAATTTACTCGTAGATTTCATAAAATGTAAAATATTTTTTATTATAAGTTTTCTCGTATCTCCCACTATTTAACTACTACGCGTGTTGATATGATCAAAGAAAATTAAAACGGCTATCAAAATATATAAAAAATATACAGGGTGTTACTAAAAAAAATATTGCGGAAAATCGGCTCAGTTGGCAAAATACGAATGCCTTAATCATTTTTCCAACATTTATACGAAGCAAAATATTTGAGGTACTACAATTTTTTTTCAAGGTCAAATTACCCCGAAGTTTACGTGTTCGTATTTCTTTTAAACTCGTTAAATCATTTTAGTATTAAAGAAACTTTTGATTCAAGAAATTTAAAAGGAATTATTCGCTTGGTTTTCGACAAAATGGACCTCGACGAAGTTTGCATAAAAAAGAAACATCCTGTATATATGTTATATCGTAATTGTAGGAAAAATGTTTCAAATAATATCGAAGGAGCTTTATTTGAATGTTATATCTTTTATAGCTTATGAGATATATCCAAAAGTTTTTTTTATTTAAAACGTAGCAACGTCGCGTTCTATTAAAGATAGAAGAGTGGAACTATTCCATTAGATGTAAAATACAAAAGATTATATCTGTGCAAAAATTCATCCAATTACCATGGCAACTGAATTTTTTTTTGACTAAATTATAAACGGCGGATTTCCGCCATTTTAAATTTAGAAAAAATACTAACAAACCTCTGAGCGCAAAAATTGTGCGCATCTGCATGATTGAATTAAAAAAAATTGTTCACCTGGTTTTCGAGAAAATGGACCTCGAGAAAGTTTGTATATATATAAAAAAAAACACTCTGTATACATGTTATATCGTAATTTTAGAAAAAAGTGTATGGAATAAAGTCGATGGAGCTTTATTTGAATGTTGTATGTTTATAGTTTCTTAGATATATCGAAAAGTTTTTTAAATTTAAAACGTGGCATCGTCGCGTTCTTTTAAAGATAGAAAAGTGGAACTATTCTATTAGATGCAGAATACAAAGGATTATATGTGTGCCAAATTTCAACCAATTCCCATAAACACAGAATTTTTGGCTAAATTAAAAATGGCGGATCTCCGCCATATTGAATTTATAAAAATAGTAATAAACTTATGAGCGCAAAAATCGTATGCACCTGCATGATTAAATTTAAAAGAAATTGTTTGTCTGGTCTTCAAGAAAATGGACCTCGAAAAAGTTTGCATAAAAAAGAAACACCCTGTATACATATTATATCACAATTGTAGAAAAAGTGTGTCAAACAAAATCGAAGGAGCTTTATTTGAATGTTGTATTTGTTATAGTTTCTGAGATATATCCAAAAGGTTTTTAATTTCAAACGTGGCAACGTCGCGTTTCAACGTTAAATATAGAAAAATGGAACTATTCTATTAGATGCAAAATAGATAAGATTATAAGTGAGGAAAATTTCAGCCAATTCCCATGACAACTTAATATTTAGCTAAATTAAAAATGGCGGATTTACGTCATATTGAATAAAAAAAAAAAATAATAAACATCTGAGCGCAAAAATCGTGTGCACCTGCATTATTAAATTTAAAAGAACTTGTTCGCCTGGTTTTCGAGAAAATCGACCTCGAGAAAAATTGTATAAAAAAACAGGCTGTATATATATTATATTGTTATTGTATCTTTACAGTTTCTGAGATATATCCAAAAGTTTTTTAAATTTAAAACATGACAACGTCGCGTTCTGTTAAATATAGAAAAATTGAACTAATTCCATTAGATGCAAAATAGAAAGACCTATAAGTCTGCGAAATTTCAGCCTCTTACCGTAAAAATTGAAGTTTTGGCTAAAATGAAAATGGTGGATACCCGCCATATTGGATTTAGAAAAAATGAGCGCAAAAACACACACAATCATACACACTTCCGTACAGACATTGAAAACTACGTCCTTCTTTTAATATAGTCGGTGATAGACCATAAATGGTGAAAATATCATGTGTTCCATTAATGTTATTTTGCTGGACCGAACAAATAAATTTTATAAATAAACTATCCAAAATATTATATTTCTAGGAATACTTGTAATGGTTCTAATAAGATAGTATTATAGAAGACTTGTTGCATTCTACGGAATTCTAATCTGGGGTCATTCTTTCAAAGGAATTGGAAACAAAAAGCATGCTTGCCATTTGAGTTAAAATTTTGTCCATCTCACATTCCTCAATTTTCCAAAATTGTTGTAGAGTAGAATCGAAAGTACTAATTCATATAAATCCATCCGATTGATTTGACCCTTACAAATTGGAGCAGAAATGACTCAGTCTAGTAGTACCTATGAAATTATGACTCAATTTGATTTGTCTTATTCGAATGAGTTGCCAGAAATAAGATATTCCACAAAATATATTCAGTTGCTGTGGAGCATGAAAATGCGAATCCACCAGGTATTTTTGGAAGAATCGAAATCTGTGATGCAATTAAATTCGAACGGCAAACTAAACTGGAAATCAATATCACGAACGCCAAGTAATATTCACGTAAATGGTAAACTATTTAAGCTAGGGAGCTCAAATATCATAAGGCCCTCATATCTCCTGTTGTGGTTTCCCTACTTGACGATCCCATTAATAGAGCAATGAACATTAATAAGAGACATATTGCGTACAATCAAATGTTCTTCGTCTTACTTTAAAAAACTATTTTAAAACCGACATATTTTCACCATTTATGGTCTATCACCGATTATATAAAGAATTAAATAATTAAAAATTCAACATGTAAAACTGAATATTAAATATCCACCAATTAAAAAAACACTATATTTATCATTTAATATTAAAGAATTATTATTATATTATTAAATTCATTATTAATTAAAATAGCTTTATAATATTACTAAGTGTATAGATTATATTATTTTCGTGACTTTTTCTCACTTGAAATTTTAGCCACACCCGCCAACTTGACTTATAAAGGAATAGATCGTTTCTCGGACACTTTTTGGTCAATAGGGCCCGGCGCATTCACCATTCCAATAAGTTATTTATTAGATGATGCATAAAATGGCGGATGCTTTGGACCTTGCTAAACAATGGCAAAACAGATCATTTCCATCACACTATATCTCGCCACATTCGCCATTCGGGTACCTTTTCTTTTATATGGTTGTATACGGGTTTCTTGTTATACCCACTTTTTGCCGACCCATACGGGCTTTATGAGCAACGTATAGGTCGGCAAAAAGCGGGTATGCCATGTTAGTAGCGCATTCACTATTCCGCTGGCTTATATGCTAGAATGTATTAAAATATTGGCGGTTGCTTCGAACCTTATTGAGTACGGGTCGGGAAAAAATGACCAGACCGATGATGTTTGCAGATTTCCGGGTCGCTGCTTGCCTATAGCGTGTTAGATTCGGCGTTTGTTGAGTGTAAACAAACATTTTGAGGTTATATTTTAGTATATATAACGTGAAGTTTGAAATGCATGTCGGTAAGGCAGATTTCTACGTCGTTGCATGCCTATCGTGTAGCTATAGTTTACACTCTTATTCGATACTTTTAAACCGGACGCTACTGGAATGTTTAGATAGAGTCATAAGTAGAGTAGAGTTACTTTTGAAAATATTAAGAACTTTTCTGTGGCCTCATTATCGATTCACAATTTTATAGGACATGCGCCCCTCAGAGTATATAATAAGTACGGTCCTGCATTGGATTTTATGCAAAATATGCCTTAAAACGTCCCAACCCAAGATACATTTATGATAATATTTATTTATTAAAAATTTGTTTTCTTTGAAAATCAGACTGCATAAAATATTTATGTGGTTAAATTTGTAATAGTTTCAGAAATACGTGCTACTTTGTATAGTTATATTTTAATTAAAGGAAGATAAAGATGTAGAAACAATAGAAACGTTCCGTTTACGATTAAATGTTAAAGCAGTCGTGCGTGCTATAATTTGCAATGTAAACAACAAATATTTAGCATATTAAAGTGAATAGATATAATATAAATATCACTCATCATCATCAACAATAACAATATTAATAGAATATAAAACAGGCAAACGACGTATTATGGATACAAAATCCCATGCGAAAAATATTCGTTTAAATAACAGGGTCGAAATTAGATATTAAATAATTGAAGAATTTAAGGATCAACTGTAATAACATTCTCAAAAAATTAGGACTAGATAAACGACTGACTGCAGCTTTGTATATTTATCCGATTTCAATATTTTTTGATAGAATGCGACGTTGCCACGTATGAAATTGAAAATTTTGTTGCGATATTTTTGGTCACCTTTGGACTTAAAAGATTCTAATAAACTTTGTTGTTTATAATTTTGCATACTTTCCGACCCTTTACGATACAGTGTGAAAGCATTATTTTAAATAATTTAGTTTCTGTGAGAGTTGGAAAACTGAAACTTGGGGAACGTATATGATTATAAGAGACCTCGATATTGAGAATTTTAGTAATCTCCTCGAATAGGGATACTCCTCGAAGTATTTTTCTAAACATCGATCGTTGAGATTCAAGAGCGGCGACGCAAGCCGTGATAAAGCGGACAGCGGAGCCGCCCGCGCTATAAGGACTCATGAGTTGGCGAATTCGTGCGCAGACAAATTCAAAAGATCGGAGCAATCTGGCGTGCGAAGATTTTCCAAAAGTGAATCAAGAGCGGCCACAGGTCGCGCCTCTCCGCACCATAGCCAAACATAGAGGCCGGGAGCTTCTTTCAATTTCTGCATTCTCTTATTTACTTTGTAAATCTTTCATCATTCGCATCTCAATTTCTTCTAATTTATGCATTTCTTGTTGAATTTTATGAAAGCTGCAGTGATTTCATTTCCTGATTTTCTTCGTAGACCTACCTCATCTGGGTCTCTATATCGACTGCGACTTTAGCAACCGTTGTGTCATAAGTGGGCAATAAGTCGTCATTCCTGAAGTGATCTATGTTAACAAAAAGTATTTAAAAAAGGAACGCCCAGTCGATTGCAACATTCTTTTACTTCAGAAGCATATAGTTTCATAAACCAGGATTTTGATGAAAGCATGCCAAACTTTCCTCTCCTGCGCTTGGGTCCTGACCAGGATCTAGTTTGCTCTTCTCTTGCGCATCGCAACCTTGAGGTTATCCTTCCACTTGAGTCTCGGTCGTCCTCTCAATTTCTTGCCTTCCTAACGGACCTCTCAGGTAATTCTGGAGTATCTGATTTCTGGCATTCTGGCGTATCGGATTTCTGGCAATCTCTTCTATTCTCACACTGAGAGATTTTTCATTCAAGGTGTTCCGGATAGTCTTGTTCCTCACCATGTCCACTTTCCGTAGGTACCTCATCTCATCTGCTGGTAGCATAATATGGTGTCTACTTGTCAACGTCCAAGACTCCGCGCTATATGTCAGAGTAGGAAGGTACACTTTTTCATACAGTTAGCTTGGTCCTCTTGCTAATGTGACATTTGCCTATGAAACTCCACCGATGACATGAAACAGCCTCTCCGTCGCTGCCGTCGCTGTTCAATTATTAAGTTCTGGGCTGATCTTTCCTTCCTGGAAAATGGTACCCTCAAGGTAATTGGAAAAATCAAACTGTTCTAGGACTTGTTCTCTTAATTGGATAGTGTACTGCTTCGGGTGTCGAGAGATCACCATGCACTTCGTCTTCAGTGTGCTGATCACCATGTTTCTAGCATCCATTTCTTCATCCGAGATATTTAAGTTGTATTACAAGTTTCTTCCGTTCTTCCGTTCCGTTCTTCCGACCGATGACATGAAACAGCCTCTCCGTCGCTGCCGTCGCTGTTCAATTATTAAGTTCTGGGCTGATCTTTCCTTCCTGGAAAATGGTACCCTCAAGGTAATTGGAAAAATCAAACTGTTCTAGGACTTGTTCTCTTAATTGGATAGTGTACTGCTTCGGGTGTCGAGAGATCACCATGCACTTCGTCTTCAGTGTGCTGATCACCATGTTTCTAGCATCCATTTCTTCATCCGAGATATTTAAGTTGTATTACAAGTTTCTTCCGTTCTTCTCTAATAGTTCCACATCATCAACAAGGGCCATATCCGATATTACAACGGGTGGGTTTCATTCCCCAGTTCCCCACAATAAACCGTTTGACAGCTCTTGATGATGTCATTCATGAGTATGATGAAGATAAAAGGAAAAGAATGTCTCCACGCCTCTCACCTGCTCTCATTCTAAATTCAGCTGAGGTTAATCTAGCTATTCGTCCTTGATGGTCCTGACAAGACTGCCTTCCACTTTGCGTTTTTGCAACGTGGAAGTCATTCTCCACCTGACCCTATCGAATGCATTTTCCAAGTCCAGATAGCTGACATGAGCCTCTCCGTCGTGTTTGAGAACCTGATCACTGATTTGCCTCATTGCAAAGATTCCACATCTAAACCCGCATTTTGATTCTTCCAGCTGGTGGTCTACCTGTTCTAAAATGCAACTCCAGAAAAATTTCCCCCGTACACTAAGCTGCAATATTCCTCCGTGATTAGAGCACTCTCTGTTTTGTTGGAATTCCAAAGGACTATAAAACATTTCAATTTATAATCATCAACATTTCCGCCCAACAAAAGTGCCTCTTCTTCCACATCTTCTTCCAATTGGTTTCTTTGTACAATTACATTCTTTAAGGAAAAACTACCAAATCCTCAACATTCTAAAACTATAATCGCATTCCGAATATTTTTATGGGGTTCGCCTACTTCAAGATGCGAAACTGGAATCACCTTCAGTACATGAGTATTGTTTCTCTTCACCAGTATGAAATGTTTAATGTATGCTTTCCTTAAGTAGCAGACATGAACCTCTCCGCCGTGTTTGAGAACTTTCTCACTGATGTTCCGCATTGCAAAGATTAGATTTTGAGTGATGCGCCGATTTCTGAACCCGCATTGTGCTTCTACCTGTGCCTCTACCTGTGCATTGTGCTTATGTTTGTTTTGTTGGGCGGAAATGTCGATGAGTATAAATTGAAATCTTTTATAGTCCTTTGGAATTCCAATTTACGTTTGGAATGCTCTAGTCGCCGAAAAATGTCGCTACTCCGTGGGTCGGGTAAAGTTTTCTCACGAATTCTGGAGATGCGACTTCTGGAGATCTCCAGAATTCATGAGAAAACTTTCCTCGGCACACTAAGTAGCTACATTCCTCTGTGATTAGAGCATTCCAAATGAACATTGGAATTCCAAAGGACTATAAAAAATTTCAAATTATACTTATCAGCATTTCCACCCAACTTCAATCGTATTTTAATTATTTTTATGGTTTTTAGCCACTATCAATAAGATTATATTTCAAAAATGCCCCACTGATCTAAATGTACTTGAAGCAGTTTATTGTTGCTGTTAATACGTCTTTATTTTCCTTGAAGCAGTTGAATGTTGACTTTATTTTCATATTAATGTAGCTTTGTCAGTTCCTCACAGTAAAGCGTCTGACTCTGTCCTTACAGCTCTTGACGATGTCGTCCATGAGTATGATGAAGAGGTAAGGAAACAGAATGTCTCCCTGTCTCACACAGGCACTCGTATTAAATTCAGCTGAAGTTACTCCAGCTGTTCGCACCAGGTTTCTACAGTTCTGATAAAAGCTCTTGATGGCCCTGACACGACTGCCCTCCACTTTGCGTTTTTGCAACACTCGCCATATTTCTCTCCATGCGATCCTATCGAAGGCCTTTTCCAGGTCCAGCTAGCAGTCAACAGCCTCTCCGTCGTATTCGAGAACCTTCTCAATGATTTGCCTCATTGCAAAGATTAGGTCATGAGTGCGGCGCCCACTCCTAAGCCCGCATTGTGCTTCTAAGATGCATCACCAGAATTTGAAAGAAAACTATCCCCGGCACACTGAACAGTGATTAGAGCACTCTCTATTGCCGTCTCTCTTGAAAATTGAAATTCCTAAAGATTTCAATTTATACTCATCAACATTTCTGCCCAACAAAATTGCATAAAAACATTTTGATTCCTTATGAATCTACGTACGATTAGATATCTTCGTCCAATTTGTTTCTTTTTACAATTATATTCTATAAGGAAAAACTACCAAATCCTCAACATTTGAAACTAGAATCGCATTCCGAGCATTTTTATGGGGTTCGTGTATATAAAGATGCAAAACTAGAATCGCCTTCCGAACATTCGTATCGTATTTCTTTATCAGTATGAAAAAGTTTAATGTATGCTTCCTTAAAGCATCAATCGTATTTTAATCATTTAGCCAGTGTCAATAAGATAATGTTTCAAAAATGCCCCAGTGGTGTAAAAAAAATGCAGCATTGGTTGGGACGTCCTGATCTAAATACATTTGAAGCAGTTTAATGTTGCTTTATTTTCCTTGAAGCAGTCTAATGTCTTTATTTTTTTTTTATTAATGTAGCTTTATTTTCTGCATTTGCTGTCTCTCCACAAATTCTCACAGTTTGAAAATTTGCTCGCTTCCCCACCTTTTGAATAATAAACGGCTGCGGGGATTCCCTTTTTGAGTATATAATGCACACATTAATTTGTGACATAAAATTCGTGGACCGTACCCCCTCCCCACTCACTACCCCCAGACGCGTACGCAGAAATAATTTTCGGTGGAGCGGATGGGAGGATTTTTATAACTTTGTTTGAAAAACAAGTACAACTTTGCTCACATTTGGGGGCGGATTTAAACATTTACTATTGTACTATTTTCTATCTACTATTATTGTTCAGGAATTATGTGCATTTATATGTTGTTGACTTTCGGTTACCATGGTAACAAATGGAGTTTTTAAGTAATTAGGGGTTATATCTTTGGAACCATTAAATTTGTACCCCCCGTGTTTAGTAGCATTTTAAAGAGAATCACATGGGCTATCAAAATGTGTAATAATATACAGGGTGTTACTAAAAAGTTTTTTGACTTTTTTAATGGTATAAGGCTACTAAAGATAAAAGTTTCTGATAATCTTATAGTACTTAACAATAGTATGTGCAACGACATATTTAACAAATTGCTACATACAAAACTATTTACTAAATAAAAATAAAAGTGCAATAAAAAAGCAAATGATTTAATGTAAGCGGATTATTTTAACGAATTTCAAATGCATGTTTCGCATCTTTTCTATCGATTAGAATAAATTACATGGGTCTCTATCATATGGGTAATTGATGGTATTTGAATAATCATTCTTTTAATCAATTAGTAATTCCATTTCAATGATTACTCAAATGTATAATATACATGATCATTTTTTATAGAATAATGTAATATCTTTATAATGAGTTA
Organism: Adranes taylori; assembly: GCA_009867245.2. Taxonomy (NCBI): domain Eukaryota; kingdom Metazoa; phylum Arthropoda; class Insecta; order Coleoptera; family Staphylinidae; genus Adranes; species Adranes taylori. Next base: position 10,557 of record WYDF02258974.1, read on the forward strand.
GACTGTTGGCTACATTTAAAGTGGGTCATTGGAATGCCGATTATGTATTTTATTTATACTGTTTTGTCATATAATATAAGTAAGATATATTTGTAGATAATAAAAGCAAATAACAAATATATTCACTTATTTGATGATATTTCAATTATGCAATATGCTAATTAAGTTCAGGTACAAATAAAATGTTTCTCCTGTAAGATAAACTAATTAGAACCACTATTTAACCTCGGAATTGAATTTTTATTATGACTGTTAGAGTAGGGGTCATTAACCTCTAAATGGTCGCCGCCATTGAAAATAGGACATATTCCGATATCCCTACAAATAATTAAATTTAGGATAGCTACAAAAACAAATAAAAATTTTCCGGTACGAATTTTAATGCTCCCAATTTGGAGTGATAGTCCACCTTCTTCCTCGTCCCATACCGTAGTCACCATACGTCGATCACGACGTATGGTGACTACGATGGAGGTTGACGTTGAATAGGACAATCCTCAAAATTCATCCATGTCATCGATGAAAATTTTTTGTACGGGTATGACCTCATTTTAGATGCGAGACAATTGTTCTTCTAGCACGTCCAGTGATCTGCTTGCAGCATTCTGCGCCAGAACTAGTCTTCTCCTGTCGTTAGAACGGATTAATAAGGTTTCTGAAGCGTATGAAGAAAACGGTAAAGACCAGGGCGTTTACAAGGCTTCGTCTTCGTTTTCCTAGTGATATCACGCACTTATGGAGCATGGACCCCAAAATCACAAATTTTTCGACAACTTCAAAGTTCCTTAATTTTGTAGCTTGTCTCTATATCCGCCCCTAGTAATTAATAATAACCTCATAGTTATAATTATTTTTATAAAATGGATTTGAGTTCCAGCATAGTCATTTTGGACAGGGTCATGGTCACAAGAAATTACATTTATCCGGGTCAGCAGCGTGCAGTTCTACTAGCATACTACGACTACACGGCGTAATCGTGACACTAGAACGTAGTATTAGCGTAATCATCAAATGAGGAAGGATGCCCGTGCATCCAGCAGTGAAGAATTTGACCCACTAAAACTCCACTCCCATTAGACTTGTGTATATAAGGAGATTAGAGAATTTGAATGAAGGAGGCTTTAGGATTTATCCTCTTCGTCAGCCTGGATCTGGTAGTGAGTGCGTAAATTGTAGATATTGTGGTAGCAAATAGCTTGGAGGAAAGATATATACTATAGCATTTGCTTTACATCCAAGTAAACCTGCAAACACATTGGCCATAACATAGGCAACTGATGAGGTAGATTGGTTAAATGGGGTGAGGTAATTTTTTTTGTCTTTTTATTTTTTTCATAATATAGGCGTAGGAAACATCTAAGGGAAAGAGGGATTGTTTCTAGGATATTTAGGAAATCCTCAGGGGGGGTCCTGCATTGGTTGGATGATTCGAGCTGGCGGATGAAGGAAGGGTCTGCGTGGTAGTTTGCTTCGCTGGTGGCTGTTTTTCCAATCGAATCAGAGGGTTTGGTGGGTTATCGGGTTGTTTTGTGCATCACGTCGAGTCGGATATTTAGACTGGAGAGATTTAAGATGATTTATGATGGGTTCTGCAGAGCAATCTTCATATAGAAGTGAACTTGGAAATCGGAAGTGTAACCTTTGGAACTATTCTTCGTTCACAGGTTGTGCGTCTGTGCGCTTGCGCATTTGGAAGTGTGGAGTATAAAACATCTCTGTAGACTATCAGTAGCCTAATGTAAATTTTGTAAGTATGATGTAGAATTTTTGGGTGAGATACTCTAAAGCGTCCTCTGAGTGTGGAGATCAGGTTCACCCTGAAAAGAGTGTTGTTTAGATCAGAATTCCAGTTGAAAGTTCTGTTAAATGTCCATCAGAGTAGCAGATTCCGTTTTTTAACGAAATTAGTTCGTTCCAGAGTCGGAGTCTTATGTGGACATCGTTTTCATGTTTCTTTTTGACATGGTTGGGTTGCTGAATGAAGATAGCTTGAGTTTTACTTGGATTAGGGGTGATGCGCCATTTTTGCGCCCATTTTGAACAATTATTTAAAGACAACTGCAGATGACGGTTGGCATACAAGGCATAATGAGTATGATGGTGGTTAGAGATCATGACAGTACATAATGTACATGAGAGGGACAAGGACAGACCCTTGGGTTACGCCCGCTTGGAAGTGATCTATAGGTCTCCCATTTTAATTTGGGTTGTATACTCTGATAGGTATGATTGGACTATCTTCAGTGTGGTAGGGTAAAGGATGTGAAGCTCATGTAGTTTCCGAATCAGCGCACCATGCCAGACAGAGTCAAAGGCATGAAAGATATGAAAGAATACTGTCAGAACGCAGTGCCCATTGTTTAGAGCATGAGTTACATCAATTTGAAATCTGGAGAGAGGGTCAAAAGTAGAGGGTGATGCTCTAAAACCCAATTAATTGTCTGGTAGAAATTTGTTGATTTCTAGATAGCTTCGAAGGCGAGAAGTGAAAATTCTTTCGAAAGGTTTTCCTAAGACTTTTAGGAGTGTGATTGGACGATATGAGGAAGCATGGCTAGGGTATTTGCGAGGTTTAGCAATCATGACCGTTTGACCAGTTTTCCAATTAATTTGGGAATGTCCCAATAATAGACATTTGTCGTATATTTCGTTTAGGAGTGTAATGGTCCCTGGAGTAATATGTCTGAGGATGCGAGGAGTTAATGCGTCTGAACCAGGAACGGTGTATTTGCCAGAATTTTGTGGTTTCGGATATTTCATTTGAGGTGATCGGCTATAGTACGTCATCCAGTTCAGGAAAGTTTATAACTGGTGTGGGGCAAATAAACAGGTCATTTATTGGTTTACTAAATTTTCGCGAAATCGGAATACTAATTCTGATATGTCTGTCTTTAGATACTGCCCTGTAAGAAAATTATAAACGCAAGAAATGTGTTTACATTACTAACAGCAATTAAAAATTATGGTTTTGCATGTAATAATTGTTTTTAAAGATATGTGTACATGTACTCTGTTTTTAAGCTATAAAATAGATTCAAGTATGAAAGAAGGATATTTTATTTAGAGTGTTATATTTGTGTTTATAATAAACCTTGCTTTAAAAAAACTCTCTGTTTATTAAATTGTTATACACGTTTTTTAAACATCACATGTTTTAATCAACTAATCAGTACTAATTTTAATATAAACAAGAGATTTAGTAGATCCTTGAAAATAATACGCTAAAAATGTATATGAAATAACACATACTGAATTTCCTCCTTCAAAATCTTTAGAACAGAATTTCTCAACTTTTTTTCCAACTGTTTTCCAACTCCGTATTTCTACCCCTCATCACTATACAATCAATCCATCAAACATTGGTCCTTCGAGCCGGATTTGATCTAGCGACCTATCGCTGTAACATGACTGCAGTTGATTGAAAATAAAAATATTGTGCCAGTGTCGAAAATTGCTCCAAACAAGTACTATACAACAAGTACTTGCTTCGAAGAGTTGAAAAAACGCTGGAAGAAATGTCTTATATCCAATGGGGATTAATTTGAAGGGAACAATATGATGATTGAGGAATAAATAAAGATTATTTGAGAAAAATGATAATTCCGCGTATTATTTGATCATACCTCGTAAATGGCTATTTGAAATACTATACTAAATTATTTTTGTGAAAAAATTATGTATTTGATGTTTAGATGTTAAAGAATTTCTTAAAATTATTTAAGCATTGATATAGCCATGCAGTAATGACATTAGTACCTGCTTCGTTTCTGTATCTCTCTTAGATGTAAACATGAGATGAATGAACTTTTTTGGCCCCATAATATTATCAACTATTTATATACCGGTTCTATTTAACAACATTTACACTGATGGTCTCCTACAATAGCTAGAACATATATACAGGTAGCCCTCGGCTTAAGCTGTAATTCCGTTCCTACAAAAGCAGCGGCGCAAATCGAATCTGCGTAAAATGAACCGATCTTTACATAGGGTTAGGATTTTATGACAAATGAAGTGAAATGCTTTTATTCAAAAATCTTAAGAAAAACAAAGGAAATTTCAAAGTTTCGGACCTTCTAAATTTTTCGGCAAAAAGTATTTAGATTTTGGTTTTCTTTCATTAAGAATTTTGGAATATGGTTAGGTTAAGATGCGATGATGCTCCTTTTCGCATTTGCACTTCGCTCGCAATCGCTGTCTAAAGTTCATCCGTCAAACTTTCCAAAGTTGAAAGCATCGTAGTTTCTTCTTCGTTTTCTTCCTTCTCTGACAGTTCTCGGTCTAATTCTTTGTATAAAGTCTTCATTCACATCACATCACGTGCAAGTCTGCTAATATCTTCCATTAAATTCTCCTGATGTGCTACTTCTTCAAAATCATGCATGAATTCTGGTAGAAGTTTGCGTCAAACTCCATTTAAACTTCACTTGATGTTTTTAATTATTTTCAAAATATCGAAAGAGCACCAATTAAGTCTGAAGTGTCATCTGTCATCATTTCCATGAATGTATTACGGAGATGATAAGCTTTGAAGGTTCCAGTAATCCCCTGCTCCAGTGGTTCCAAAAAAGATGTTGTATTGAGAAGCATGTAAACATACTGAATTACGAGAGAAACTTGGTGTTTGAGAATGTCCTGGAGCATTGTCCAAAAGAAGAAGAAGCTTTGGGTGGTAATTTATTTTCTTCGCAAAAACGAATGCACAGTAGGGCAAAAATGATACTTCGTAAGTATTGGGAGTCGAAAAATTACGAGAATCATTCCTGGCATACAAATTTGGAAACAACTTCCTACTCTCGTAAGTCTTGACTCTCGATACTTCGTAAGTATCGAGAATTGTAAATTACATAGCTCCAGATATCTCAATATCTCGATTTTCGACTCTAAATACTTCGTAAGTATCAAGAGAAGAAAAATTTCAAGAACCATCCCTGCATACAAATTTTGAAACAACTCTCGATATTTATGCAGTATTGTAAGTCATGCATCCATATCGGCAGTTGTTTCCAAATTTGTATGCAGAGATACTTCTCGATACTTACGAAGTATCGTGAATCGAAATTTACAAGAATCATAAAAATTTTATACAGGGAAGTTGTTTGAATTTGGCTCTCGATCTTCGTAAGTATTGAGAGTTCTTTCCAAATTTGTATGCAGGGATGATTATTGTAATTTTCTACTCTCGATACTTCCTAAGTATCGAGAATTGAAACTTCGTAAGTATCGTACTTCGTACAATATTTCGTATGTATCGAGAGTCGAAAAATTACAAGAATCATCCTTACATCCAAATTTGGAAACAACTCTTTTCGACTTTCAATACGTCGTAAGTATCGAGAGTTCGTAAGTTTCGACTCTC